>JASSRZ010000932.1:0-11469 GCA_032164315.1 Malacoctenus gilli
ACACACACACACACACACACACACACACACACACACACACACACACACACACACACACACACACACACACAGATTTGCTGCTGGTAAATTTGATTACTCAAAGGAGTGACTTGAAAGGACGATTGAGAGTCGGCTCTGGAGTGAAGGCGAAGATGTGACTCACTGTGTGAGGCAGCGACTGCTCAGCATTGTAAATCTAGTATTAGGTGAGGAATCCTCACTCATTCCGAGGCCGTGATGGCAGGTGGTTGAAAAACAAGGACGCTCGGAAACTTCATTCCAGTGTAATCTTCCCTGGACACTCTGCAGACAAGAATATTACCACTGGGCCCTGTGTATTTTTTTTTTCTGTGTTGTAGAGCTGGTGTTTATTAGTTTATTTCTTTTGCCACAGACCAAAATTACTTTTTCTTTTCTTTGGTAACTATAATCCAAAGGTGTCTCGAAAGGTTAAGTGACTGTAATATAGCTGCAGAAACGTGGCTCTGGATGATGGACCGGCAACCACTTGTTATTCCCCAGTTCTCACTCGCCATTTAATTGTGTTTTTCTAGGGAGGAAAACTGCTTTGATCGGAATCGGCACTAAACTGAGTTGAAAGTTTGCCAACTGCAACTCATTATCTATTTTGGAAAGATTGTAAAAAAAAATGTGCAATTATATTAGGAATATAAAAACTTGATGTGACTCCAGGTTTGCTGAAAAAAAAGGATAAAAAATCCAATTTATTTTTTCTTTTTGGTCCAACAAAATCACAAGTCTCTTTTTTTAATAAGAAACTCATTAATTTATATCACTTTTGTTCACGATAAGAATGACGGTGCATGTGTATGTCACACACACTGAGTGGCTCCACTCACGTAAAATCAATAAGTAATGAATACAGTCAATAGCCATCCAGATGTTCAGTCTGCCAGTAGGTTGGATCCACTCGTTTGCAGATATCAAACAAACATGTGCAACTCAAACCGGTGCACAGGGTGAGATTTGCCCCCACAAAGGGCGTAACCTTTGAGCCACATCAAAGATGGCGATGAACGCGCTTCCAATGTATCGATTCGTTTTTGTCAACCTAATGGGAGGAAGAGGCGGCGGGGGATTTGCCGATACAAAAGTGTGAAGAAATGTGACAATAATGGTGCAGTGGGAGAAAGCAGGGCCATTCAATACAGCTTATGTGGAGTTGTTGCCTAACCACGCATCGCGGCTTGTGTCGAACGCTGCCGCTGACCTTATTGTTACTCTGCCAATAGTTTTTCCTATAATTCTCCCAACCGGAATGAAAAGATTTATTTGCTATTGTTGAAAAATCATTAGAAAACTTATTGGAAAGAAAATCGAGCATTGTTTTAAAACCACTGTTGTTCGCTTTCTCTGTGGCTTTGCCCATTTTTCCTTGCAATAAACTACCTGTTTTTCAAAATGAGACTGCTCTCTAAATGTTTGCTTCATTGTTGTTGTTTTGTTCAGAAGAGACAATCGAGGCAACCTCATGTGTCCTGAACTGACAACAATCTGTCCCGAGCATAATTGGATGATTTATCCAACAGTGGAACGTGAAGCTGGAAGTGTCTGAGTCGAGGCGCTTTGAGAGGGAAGCGACCACTGAGAGATGACTGGTTTCTTCGGGTGTGATTGACTCGGAGCGTTTCTGTATGTTTCCAGGCTGCTCCGCTTCTGTCAGCTGCTCACATTTACAGGCGGTTGAGTCTCACTGGAGGAGAAGGGGAAATTATTTGGAGCTGAATGGTCCTGGGGAAACTCGCAGAAACAATATGAGGGGATGAAAGTTTGTCCTTTTGGAGTCCCCTCAGCTCTTCCAGACGAGCTGAGGATGTTTCCTTTTAAAAAAACAGCACACCTGTACCGGTTATCTGCTTTATACTCTACATCAGAGGTGGGGATTTTTTATTTTTTTTTTTTTAGCTCCGTGTAAGTCAGAAGTAATGAAAGCCAGCGGTCCTTCATCTCAGGAAACATCCCTCGACTCAACTTCACTCATTTTAGATTCTGAGGCACTGATCAAAGAATTCTGAGAGTACCCAGCGAACCATGACTCATTCTTTCATTCATTAATCTATAGCCGACTGCTCACACATCTGTCACATACACACACACGCATTCACCAATGCAGCAGTTGTCCAGGCTCTGACATCAAATATATGTTTGCGGATGGTATGAGGAAAGCAAATGGTGCTTCGTTGACTCAGGTGCCTCCAGTCTATAACCTGATCACACTGTTTAATCCAACAAATGCCTCAATGAATGAGGTTTGCCTTTTATTCACAACCATATGATTTCACAATACAGAAGCGATGGTTCATGTCAGACTCTCCTCTTACATTAGTATCTGCAGGGTTAATCAAGTGAGGCTTGGCTTCTCCGATTCATCTGCTGTCATTCCATTGAATGTATGCTGAGGTGTGCAGCGACATGCCTTTACATTGCCACTTTGCTCCATAAATATGCCCTCATGCATTATCCCATATATCACATTATCAGTGCATCTTTGTAAATTTAACCTGTTTTCTGTGGAAAATCCAAGATGAAAAATTATGCAGAAGAGTTGCTATGGATACCTATCCAATCTAATATTACATTTTTTCTCTGTCCAAGGTGTCCTTTAACATCATCTTTACATATACTTGCACGCCTGCTTTCTGTTATCTTTAATGATCAATGCAAAACTCAAGATGGAGACCCACTAAACTCTGCACATCCTGTATTCATGGCTGTTTGACGGGCCTGCAGGCCAGCGCAGTCACTTATCTCCATCTTGTTTCTAATTAAATGTATATTAGATGGTGACCTGCACACAATGACAAGAAAATCCAACACTGTAATTTGCTTGTTGTGGAATTGGTTGGTGCGAGCTGAGCCGCCAGTGCTGTGCGAACGAGATGCACTTGAAATCGCAGAGGGAAGAAAAAAAAAAAAAAAAGCCTCTCATGGCAAAGAGAGCCTGAACGCTTTCCTTTCCAAAATGTGTTCTTCAGGAGAGAGCTGAATGTGCCGGCAGAGCAGTTTAGGGACTATTGCCGTTTTGTTATGGTACTAATTAGAATGCAAATCAGACATTGTTCTGCCAGTGAACTGTTCTGTCACCAAGTCCTGCAGAGACAGAATCAACTTTTTTTCATTCATTACGCCTCCGACCGGGAACAGAGCGGTCGGGGAAATAAAACAGTGCAGCTGCAGTGCAATTCGAATCAAGTTTTTCTAACACACTATATTGGAGATTAAATGATGAAGAGGACTTCATTGTCTGAAGGCTGCATTTGTTTTAGAAACTTGTGAATGTGTTTTTGTGTGTTTGCGTGCATGCGTGCGTGCGTTCGTGCATGCGTGTGTGCGCGCATCGATTCAAGCAAGTGAGGTCTATTTATTCACTGAATTGGCCAAGAAAATATCACAGATTCACATTTGATACACTTTCAAACGCGTCCTCCATCTTTTTAAAGCGTTCGTTCCGAAGCAACGGATGTCGTAGCTGACAGATAACATGCTGCTGGTCTTTTTCTCACAGCTGTGACCTTGCCTGCCGATGTTGCACCCTGATAGTTCTCGACGGTGGAAAAAAAAAAAGAAGAAGCAGATTTTCTCGGTCAGTCTGTCAGAGCGGCAAGCAGGAGCTGAGGCCAAAGGGGTCTAGCTGCGTTCTGCCATCCTGAATCGCCACAGGAGTTTACGCTATTTACTGAGGAATGGAGAGTCCAAGAGACCCTGGTGCTGAAAGCTCTGGAAATATGACAGTAAATATGGAGGCATCTCACATTTACACTGGACTCAAGCCTGAAGATTGACTTGTGGAGGGAACAATTCAACTTCAGCAAGAGAGGGGATAAACATGCAAAGCACCGTTTTATTGACATGAAAACTCTTGCTCTCCTTCACATATGCATGAAAATCAACAAATACATTTGTTGCCTTCCTGTATTCTTAGTGTTACCATGTGTAATCTTATTTTTTTAAATTTAATGAGAGCTTGACCAATCTTTTAGCTCAAAGAAGAGACTGGATTTCCCAGCTTCACTGTCAAACATTCAGGAATTTGCTTCTATCACATTAAAATTAGAACGGTTCATGCAAAGCCAATCTGCTGTTCTGTAATGCAATATAAAATGATAAAATCGAATTATTCATTTGCGTGACATGAGCCTCCTTGTTATTGTCCTGATGGCAGGCCTGGGATGATGCTGACACGATTAATTTCATCTCATTTGGCCTTATTACAGAGTTGTGTGACATTGAGCTTTTGCGCTGCTGCCATGATGACAGCGGGGGCTTCTCCACGTGGACGCCCGATGACGTTTGTCGGGGCGGCGCTCCGTCCTTGAACCAGCAGTCGCACACCCAAAAAACCCCTGCAGCGGGCGTGTGTTTGTGTTTACATTTGCGAGCTGCGGCTGAGCTCTGTGTGCAGTCGCATTAGGGTTCAGCTCGAACGGTTGCGTCTGACGGGTGACTCCTGATGTCGCCGCCGGGTAAGCCATTTAACACGATGTTCACGCTCGGAGCAAATATGGGCGCCAGTGAGACGTTAACATGCCGTTCATGAGGGCTCTGGCGGTGTTCTCACTGAGCAGAGAGAGCAGAAGCCTCCCAACAAGCAGAGGGTTTTTTTTTCTCATTGAGGAGAAAGTCCAATGTTGTCACGACGACCCAAAACCAAAGAGAAGAAACTGGCATTTTCACTGATGCTGTTTCTCACCTTCTGGAACAACTGTGTGAATTTTTCATGGGGATCCCTGGATATAGAAGTAGAAAAAGGATCTCTTCTCCTTCCGCAGTGGCTCCAAGGTTTTCCTTTGTGTTCACAGTTTAGTGCTATAAACACAAAATGTTTAGTGAACTTCATGCCTCATTCAAGTCTTCTATACCTGTCCAAGGTTGTCCCGCTTTGTCTTTGTGTGTCTGTGCTGCTCCTGACGGACCGCTGATATTTCTATCATTTGCGAGCAGAAATTGTTCCTTTTTTTGGCAGAGCACAAAACAGCCAGCTGACTCATTACATGTTCCCTGCAGAACACAGCGGGCACTTTTATTATTTAGCCCTCACAGGGTTGTTTGGGCTGTTCACAAACCAGTTTCTGTAAACGCTTTTACATAATCAATGTTAAATTGCTCACTGGCTCCGCTGGTAATTACGCCCCAAAAGAGTAAAATGTAAATGAATGACAACAAATGAAACCAATGGAAGCTCTGAATAGAAATGTGGGAATTCAGCTTTATTTAGAACTGTTTGCATAGTGTTTTTTTTTTTTTCTGAAGACGATTCAAGATGCCCAAGAAAGATTTCACAGTTACTGCTCTGAGGGAGGAGTTATTATTGTTCTTCTCCCTATGTTTTTTTGAGGTCGATGGCGTGTTTCTGACCAGCAGCCGCGTGCTCGGACGCCCCACGCGACCGTGGCCACTGCTGGGCTGTCTTGACATACTGTATCTGCGGGAAACTGCCACCACGGATCAGATAAGAGAGCACGCTGCCCCAAAAGGTGCTGAAAAGGACATAAGGTGTGATGTTAACCTGTGGTCAGACGGAAAGGACGCCACAGGAGTGTCCTCCTTTATTTTTAGGTCTTCTAGACAAGCAAAGGAAAATACACAGAGTAAAAAAACCCCACAGCTTTGTGTGTGGTACTTACTTTCATAACTTTGTGCACTTTGAGACAGCGATTACATGCACATATGAGCAACTAAGCAAATGAATAGAAATTCAACGAACTGAAAATCTAATGAATATTTATTATGTGATATAAATAAAAGCAACCGATGCATCCAGTTTCAGTCTCATCTTTCGTTCTGTTTCGGGGTTTTTGACGTTCGTTTTCGAACGAGCTCCATATCGCAGGACATGACTGCGCTCAGCGATCGATGTGTTTTTTTTGGGTCATACTTCGCTGAGTGACAGAGGGAAACACGGCCTGTATTCAGGTGCTGTGCTTTGACGTCCACTCACACCTCTGGGACGGAGCGCCGTCAGTTCTCGAAGCTGAGGAGCGCGAGAGCGTTGGGAGAGCGTCCAAGAAGCGGCCGACTCTCAGCTCCAAAGTCTTTGAATACTTGAACTGACATCACGCTGAAAGTGACATCGCAGGGTTGTCAGTTTAAAACACGCAACAGAGTGGCTGTTAAACCACACTCAATACACTCCAGAGAGTTCTCAGTGGAGGCCTCGAATCCAACAGCTTGAACTAATTGAATGAAAAACAAATCAATTATTAGTCTTTCTACACACAGCTTAATTTATTTGGAAAGAAACCAGCAGCTTTTGCATTTGTGCGTATATTGTTCAGGGATTTTGTTCGTATTTATAATAATGTATCTCAAAGACTTTTACACTGGATTGCAAAAGCACTTAACTTGTTTGAACCCCAACATTTCTTGTTATGCATCTTTGATGAATATTCAGCAAAGGGAATCATTTTTTCAACACAAGATATCGTGACATTCTTACAGTTTCTGCTTGAATCCAACAACAATCTCCTGCAGGTGGAAGACAACTAGAATAAAACAGCTTCTCAAAGATCGCATGATGTCAATATGTTTCGAATGCTGAGAACAGGGAGGCACCTCAGACTGTGTTTACATGCTAGATTGGAGGCAGCCGGGATCGAGCTTCAAGCTGACTCTTGTGGATTTGCAAGCAAGATGTGTGGACGCAAATAAAGCAACAAAACAACAAACAGTGGGGCTGTGCTGACACTAACTGAGGAGGGGAATGCGAGAGTGCAGAAACAGCCAGAACAAGCCACGCCCCTCACTGAGACAAATCTGTGAAGAGTCCACTCACAAGGCATAATTAGCATCAGACCAACACTACCGGGTGGAGATCAGGTGTGGTGGCGAAGCTTCATTACCCCTGAAAGAGAAGTGAGATGTCACAGTCTCTCGTACCTTCAGCTGGTCTGCATCTGTCCCGATGGCTTGCAAGAATTTAATGTGGCAGACTTGCAATGATGTAATATAAAGTGTGATCACACTATTTAGGCTGACAGACGATTGGACGCTGGCATTACGGACAATTTCTGACAGTATCTTCAATTCTTTTTATTAGCTGGTGCAACACTTTTATCAGTTCTCATCATTTATTAGTATTGCATCATTGCCTGAACCCCCCCCCCCCACACACACACACACACACACTTTTTTTTAGATTCATAACAGATGGCAGCATTGTAAAGAGAAGCCTTTTTTTTCTTTGAAAGTGCCTTTAAGACGGGGGGGATAATGACATTCTCGGTATTGTTGGGATTTATTGCAGTGGCGTAATATTCCTCAAAATGATTTGTTGTGGACTAAACTCGCCCGGCGCAGCACAGAAGCGAGGCGGCGCTGGACAAAGACGCGCCCGTCGATACGCTCGCAGCTCCCGGCTCTTCATCTCATATCCCATGCAAACCACGCGCTCGGCAGAAGGAAACAACTACATGAGAGGGAGAGAAAGAGAAACAGGGATTACTCATTCTCTCTCTCTCTCTCTCTCTCTGCTGCCTCTGCTATCTCCCATGACGTGACCTTTTTTAATGGATTTTCTCATCTTTGTGTGTGAGGTAATATGATATGTATTCATCTGAGTGTGACTGGCACCACATGGGGCGGGGGGGCTGATGGAGAGGTTGCTCATGTGCAAACATAACACGATTTCACCTGCAACAATTTCAATACTCCAACCCTTCCTGCTCCTTGTTTCATCCAGGCCCCGCAGCCACACTGCACACACCGTACAAAGGAGAAAATCCTGCCTGTCAGCTGGTTCTTCTTTCATTTGGTTCATAGTCTTTTGTAGCAAATTTTAAAACATTAATACGGCTAAAACCGTGCAAAGAATGCTGTTCGATCAAAATGTCACTGCTCCAGTTTCTTTTTAAAAGTGGCATGCTCATTGTTGCCAGATGGGCCGGCGTGCTGGTCTCTGAGGACTTTCCCACCTAGTGGTCTCCGGAGTCTGTTCACATAAACAAAAACATTTAGAGAGAGCAGAGACCCCTCCACCAAATAAAAAAAATGTCTCTGAAGCGGGACGTCGCAAGAGAGCGATCCCGATGTTGATGGGGCTGACAACTGCAGAGGACCAGCTCCGTGTCCCACTCCTGTCAGCCGGCAAGCAGAATGCAGGGCCTTCGGTAGGGCGTGGGCTCACCGATGCTTGGACAGCTGAAGACCCCGAAAGTGGTGCAATGAAATGCATGAATATATATAGATTCAACCTGGCTTCTTTCAGAGATTCAACAGCTGTTGGGGGGGGGGGTAGTTTAGTATCCTATAGGTCTTTTAATAACAGTCAGTCATCATTCCAGCACAGTAATGTGATGTTGCTACAGTTCCTACATAGCACAATTCAAACATGCAACCGACAACGCTTCAAGTATCAAGGGATGTCATTTTTCGCTTGTTTTCCAAGTCCTGTTCCTACAATCATACAGGGGCTCCAATCCAAATTAAATCTTTCATAAACTGCTTTGTTATTGATACTCTTGATGTTATTTTGCAGCAGAAAATCACCATAATGAGAGTAAGAAGCTCCATCTGACCAGTCTTGCAGTCTCCACCCGTATTTTATCTTTTGGCCCGTGGCCATGTATCAACACTGCTATTTTTTCGGCCGTGTTACTGCAGCTTTTGGCCTGTATGGATCTAATCTCTTTGAGAGCTGCATTCGGAGACTTTAATGTCTGTTTCTAGAGGAGGGGGAACGGGAGCTCGGAGCAGAGGAAGATAAGCGAAATGCATTTTGATTCATTCGTTCTGATGAAGGCATAATTGAGTCCATTCGGGGCTTTTAGAAGGCCAAGATATAACCGCTGAGCCCACAAACGTCTCTGTAATATTACATTAGCCCGAGAGTGCTGCGAGAACCACCACTGCTGCCTGTTCCTCAGACGACCAGGGTGAATTAGTCCTTGCATAATCATAATGCTTAGCTGTTGTTGACCTGCACTGAGCGCTGAACGTGTGGGGGTTTTACCACATTAGCAAAATCAGTGCTGGTGTGAAAATTGTCAGTTTTGTTCCCGAGCATTTCCCTCCGTAGAAAACTGTGATGCAGTAGAGAATAATTAGCCTGGAGTTGGTGTTTCCCCTTTAGAGGCTCTGGAAAGTCACGAGCCACAAACATGCAGACTTGAAGGAAAAGATTTATCTTCTAGGTTTCACGCAATAACGTTTACTCCACTTGACTCTGAATTGAATGCTTGGACCAACTGTCCACCTAATGCGATGAACCACTGAAATATTTTAAAGACAAACAGAGAAGGCGGGTTGGGGAGGAAAATACTTTCTGACCTGGTTCACAAAGTACCATGCAGTAAATCTGAACAGTGCAAAGACAAAATGATCACGAGAGTACTGGTCAAGGGTACAAGAACAAGTGGAGGTTAAGAATGCATGTATATATGGCCTGATCCAGGCTAATTCATGCTTTCCCGATGAATTGTTGGACCGATTTTATGGAGCTTTACATTTAAGAAATAAAACTCTCCTGTTTTACACCCACATGCATGGAAAAGCCTGTGAAATCACATGCAACGAATAGATGTTACACTACTGCAAAGCCTCTGAAGAAACCAACACACAAGCTATAAATATATTCATCATATTTAGAGGATGTGATGGTATTCATCACCATGGGAACCTCCTCATAAAGTAGTTCTTGTCGAGGCTTTGGGGGGAAGGGGGGGGGGGCACACACAAAAATTCCTTTTACAAATGTGTGTCGTTCCTTTGTAATGAAACAGGATGGTTGCCCTGGTGTGCTGAAGGAAGCTAATTTTCAATGGCACCATGAATTCATGTGAAAAACCTTTCAGTACACGTTCAGACCTTGATGAAATACGATATCTGGATCAGCCGAGATGATTTTGCACAGAGGAGGCAGGATATTTGTAGGACATACTGTTTTTTTTAATCCTCTGCACTGAAGAAAAATCTGTTTTTTCAGTTGATGGAACGACATAATGAAAATTTTTTTGGTAACTCAGTAGGATTTCCATCTTTTTCAAATGTCTGTCTCATTTATATGCCAGCTTTTGTCACTGAAATCAGCCGCTGATGTCCTGAGAACCATCACCCCTCCATTTCAGACCGTCTCTAAGAAAATGGAGCCCACTTACGAATGTGCGAGATGACTTCCAAAGACCCTCTGGGTGAGTCGGAGTAGGAACGGGGTCGCGTTGGCTTCCGAAATGAAGCACGCTGTCAGAAAAATGAAGGTATTTCCTCACTTGATGGTGCGTAGGATGTTCCCCTTGCAGTGCACAGGGATGAAATAAACAAGTTGATAAACTAGCACACTAACTAAGTGTGTATTTAAAGAGGGCTTAGTGGGAGGAAGGGGACATCTGAGGTGGGTGGGGTTGACAAGTCATTGGGCCCATACTGAGGACCACCAGAGGCTGCAGGAGGTAATACCTGGACAGCAGAACAGCTCACATTTGACTCAGTTGGGCAGTTTTCTTACAACACATGCAATGCAGTTTCAATAGCAGTATTGGACGCACTTCAAAACGTCAACTATAACCTATGTTGAAGAATACTTGGGTTTGGTGACATTGTGATGAACACGTGCATGAATCCAGGATCAGTGCCGGCAAACACTGAACAGTTTCAATGGGTTCCGCTGTCATCCTGCAGCACTTCACTCACTTTTTGAAAAATGTGTATTCTTCCGTGGTCTGCTGGCTCAGTAGCAACAATAGTCACAGTTTGTGGGGGATCGCCCCCACTGGTAAAAACAAACAAACAGTCGAGGCAGGGGGACTGAGACTGGAGGGACGGTGTGTGTGTGTGTGTGTGTGTGTGTGTGGGGGGGGGGGGTTCTTTATGCACAGCCTGCAACAACCACAACCTACACACCACCATTTATCTCATCAATTTTATTTAGGCTTCCTACTTTGCTGTACAGCCACAGGCAATCTTGTTCCCAACTGAGTTCATAAAATCAGCACAAAATACCAGAGATTTTCTTTTAAAACAAAAAGGCTTTTTAGTCAACAATCACTGAGAGGTGAGACTATTTCTTGGGTTTTAATTGAGGTAGAAGGTTATTGTGTAAAGTGAATGTGAGTCAAGACCAACTGCTGTTCAAGGTTAAAGCATCAATGAAGCGAGTTGTCAATGGTTTCTTGAGCAACATTGAAGCTGTCGGTGCTGCAAGCACGCAGGTCAAAGTCTCTGCTGCCCCACATGGGGGAGTGCTCACCTTGACCTCAACGTCGGGAAGTAGAACAAGAACAAATCCATCCTAAACGAGTGTTTCAGTGTGGATAGATGATGTAAGGATGACTCATAAAACAGAAAATGAACAATATCATGTGGAGACATGATGGATTATTTGCCTGTATGATGCAGGAAACTTATTACCAGTCAGACATTTCCCCATGTTCCAGAGGTTTCTCTGTTTTGTGTGTGTGTGTGTGTGTGTGTGTGTGTGTGTGTGTGTGTGTGTGTGTGTGTGTGTGTGTGTGTGTG
>JASSRZ010000934.1:0-11460 GCA_032164315.1 Malacoctenus gilli
GTGTGTGTGTGTGTGTGTGTGTGTGTGTGTGTGTGTGTGTGTGTGTGTGTGTGCGTGTGTGCGTGTGTGCGTGTGCGCTCTGTCTGGATCACAACTTACCAGTCAGTAAGTGGCACTCTGGCAGGTTTGGTGTTCAGAGGAGGCACCTGGGGTGTAGAGAAGTTCCAGGGCAGGAGGGGCCTGCCCTTGGTAAGAGAGTCCCGCATTGAACCCTGAGAACAGAGCAGAAACACAGTGATGCAGTAAAACCCTGGAAATTACGCGACTGTTGATCCAGGCATTTAGTTAATAATAAAAAGTAGAAACTATTGCTACATCTCGTGTGTTTAACTGATTTATCCCCAGCTGTAGCATCGTGCAGAAGAGTTAAGCTTGAGAATAACAGTTGAAGTGTCAACAAGCCACACTGTGGCACTGGGCCCCTACCGGTGCACTGGGAGCCTGCGTGTCTGCAGCCAGGCTGCAGCTCTCCATCTGCTCCTGTAGGTTTCGCTCCTCCGCTGCTTTCAAAGCAAACTCAACTTCAGCCGCCAGCTGTTCATCTCCAGAGAAGAACTCCTTCACCTCGGTACGATAGTCCTGCATTGTAACCTTGATGGCACAAAAGAGTTGAATTGCACATGAAATAGAGTGTCCGATTAATCAGATCCGCTCATTACTCTGTGGTCTTACCTGCAGGTACGCCATGAGGTCCCTCAGCACAGGCGAGCGTCTCTGTTCCAGAAGGCCCTTCAGGCTGATGATGAGGGGAACGGTGTTCTCGATGAAGGCTTTCTTCTGCACCTGTGGATCAAAGCAGCAGGCTCAGAGCACCATCGGCCTCCTTGCCGTTGCACTTACACCCCCTTTTTTTCCCCCAGGTGAACCAATCAGATTTGGTGTACATCTAGCAATGTAGGTTCTTTACTATCTAAAGGTCCTTTCTTGAGGGAGCAAATTGGAGAATATCGTCTGGCAAAGGCAGAGATGATTTCCTGTGCTCATCAAAGTGGACTCCATCTGTCCCCTGGCTGCTCTCAGACATTCTGTCCATAACACTGAACATCGCCATTCACCCAAGGCAGCTATGAGGGAGTTCAACGGGCAGTGGGAGCCATGCGAGCCATACTCCAGCTCTGGTTGTACAGAAACGGGGGCATATCCCTCGGAGTACCATGCTTAAATATTGTTCTCAAGTACCAGCGGCTTTTAACTGTCTGAGTGACATAACCCTCCTGCAAAGACAGTAGAGGAGCTGACCTGCTGGTCTGCCACATCATGTTGCAGAGGCGAGTCAAAGAAAACCCTACGAGATCCACAGCCCCCGCCCCCAACTCAGTAGAAACAGATGCAGCTTGGATCCTCGCGGCTCACCTGTGATACCACCTTCTTCTGTGCAGCCTGCAGGACAGCCTTGGCTATGCTGGCCATGTTCTCTTCCTCCCCCTCCTCCCCAGGAGCTCCTCCTGCTGCAGTGGAAATGCTCTGCAACTTCATCTCCTTCAGACTCAAAACCTTGAAGGTCTCCGACAGAATGTCTTGACCATCAGCGTCCAGAGGCAGCTCCTCATCTGCAAAGCATGCTGGGAGAGGGAATTTGGAGATGATTAACAATAAAATGTGTTAAAATGCTCCACAAAGTTTGCTCTTCAATCACCTGAGAGGAAAGTGGAAAAACAAAAGGGACCCATGCGAGGGATAGGCATGTTCCTCTGAGTTCTGGGTAGGACTCTGGGACCGAACGTGTGCTTACCAAGGATGGTCTGGTTGATCTTGTTGGTGACATTGAAGCGCTGGGTGTCCGTGAAGTGGTCCAACAGAAAGCGGTAGATCCGAAAGCGCTTTTCGCGATACTGCTCCCCTTTCAGGGAGAATCGAGCCTTCCCTCTGCACGAGATTCAACAGTTTGGGTCAGAGACACTTGGGCAGATTGACAGACACAGGAGTCAGCCTTTGGAGGGGAACATGATCCGTCGAAAAGGTTTTTGTGTAGCAAATAGACACAGCTTCTTACCGCTCACTCTGAGGGAACTTGTTGTAGCTCCTGTGTTGGTTGTACGAGTTGAAGTGGAAGATGCACTCGATGAAGTGCTGGCTGAACATTTCTGGGTTTTTCTTCAGCAGCAGGTGGACCAGGCAGTATTCACACAGACTGGAACAAAACAAAAACAAACAGTGGCCATGTTATAAAATGTTGCTGAGAGCCATGGACCTGAGAGGGCAGTCAGGGCCCTGCTCGAGTGCAAACAATGGTGGTGATGGGTGAGGCAAGCAACCGCCTGTCTCTGTCCACCCAGATGTATACACAGGTACTGCCAGTATACTGGTGACATCAATAATTAAGAGAGGTGAAATTGATTGTGTACACAGAAAAAGGTTGACATTGATGAGCTCATGCAAAATTGGACCGAAAACAAAAGTTGTATTTTGTTCAGTGTGTCATGTGACACAGTGGAATCTCCTGATTGGATTTTCATCTGACTGCTTGTGTGTGGTTTACCTGGCAATGGCAGGGACTGGGTCTACCAATGGCATCATGAACCGAAAGAACAGGGATCCTTTCCATTTCACAAACTCCTCCTGAGCGGCAGCAAGCAGAAGAAATCAGCTGCAAGATTCACACTGCAGGAATTATGAAGCGCAGGCTCCGCGTTTGCTGCCAAACACTTGATACAACTGAATCAGAACAACTGATAGAGGCTTCT
Organism: Malacoctenus gilli; assembly: GCA_032164315.1. Classification (NCBI taxonomy): domain Eukaryota; kingdom Metazoa; phylum Chordata; class Actinopteri; order Blenniiformes; family Labrisomidae; genus Malacoctenus; species Malacoctenus gilli. The sequence continues at coordinate 2,685 of JASSRZ010000934.1, forward strand.
ATTGGAGAGAGCAGAGGTTTAAGCAAGCATGAGGGCTGAAATGTAAGAATGCAATCCTTTTGTTGTGGAGCAGTTCGAAGCTTTATTCCTGGGCGCATGTGCGCGCACCGCACTGATAAGAGTTAAGTCCACTGTGAAGAGTCTGCGTGCATTCTAACTACCACACCAAGCGCTCAAGCTGTGTACACACACACACGTACACACACGCACACTCACGCGCACTATGGACAGTTAATGTGTCTGTGTGACAGTTCAACTCCAACTGTCTTATGGGTGTGACTCAGGGATTCCTATGGTGGCCTACCTGCAGCAGATTGGTCAGCATGATGAGTGTCTGCTCCCTGATGACAGCTTCAGCATCTCGCAAGCAGGCTGAGATGTTGGGAATGTAGTGGTCGACGATATTTGTGTAGCGAACACAGAGATCACACATCACAACCACCACGTTGTTGCGGACAGCCACCTCCGTGCCAACCTCCAGCTCCCTGGCAAACACAGGTAGGTACTTCTGGACAAGCTCCTCGTGCTGCAGACTCAGCTTACCTGAAACAAACGAGTAAGCCAGGGAATGGGACACAGACAGAAGGGTGAAAGGCATGCACAGAATTTTTCATGGAGGGCATATTAGTAGAGGTGTGATGTGCAAAAGAAAGTTCCTTTACCTAAAGTGATGACTGCGTGGGCTCTGACTCTGGTGGGTAAATAATTTGCCTTGAACTGGGACAGAGGCAGTGAGCCTGGCAGCTCCTCCTCGCTTCCTGTTGTCACATGAATGCACATCCATGACTTATTACAGGCCTTATTCTCAATCTTTCAAGAAATCAAACCAGTTTATCTCTTGTTTATTTTGTTTCAGTAAGAATATGGATGAAAACTCTACTGTATATGGTACAAGTACTGTAGAACACATATCCCTTGGCATCAGTTTTAGTTTTGGAACCTCATCAGTGCTCAAACAACTTTTGACCTCAGAACTTTTTGAAACTCCATGGAGCACACATGAGATAGCATACAGACTCCACACAGTTCCCCATCTGTATTACTGAAACCCAGCAGAATGTGACATTCATTAAGAGAGATTTTTGGTCATTGTTCCCACCTGTCAGTTTGTCAGCATGCGTTGTGAGGACAGACTCCACCAGCAGAACAGTCCTCTTGCTAACATTTGCAGGACAGTACAGCGATGCCACACCCAAAGTGTGGAGCTGTTTGATCTGGTGAAAAAAGGAACATATGCACTCGGTTATAAGAAATACATGAGCAAGAAACACAAACAGTTCAAGAAACAATCAATGAGCAGGAAGTGTAGTTAGAGAGTTAGAGAATTTGTATTACAAATTCTATGACAATAATCTACAGGTAATTCAGTTCACATCAGTGTGAAACAATATTGCGCTGTCCGTTATCACACCAAGGGAACTGAAGGTACTTTGTTCGTTCTTGATATTGCCATTTCAGTTTGTTTTGGTAAAAATCAGCTCTCTTAAGACGTAAGCTGAAGCTAAATGCCACATGCTGTTGCTGCTGTCCCCAACCTCTGGAGAGCACAGGGCAACAGTGGTGGTGGCTTCAGACGGCATCTTGCCTGCCATTGGTGCAGTAAAACGTATCAGCCAGTTACACACCGTCGCAATTGATCTGTCATGTCTGCAGTGGCACCCAGAGGCTGCAAATGTCCCTCTAAAGCTAAACACTGCTTTTCTGAAGGTGTGGTCAACCTACAGACTTGTACAGTAGGACCCGCCATCTGCAGGAGGTGGACAGGAAATATGTGCTGCTGGTATTTAGCAGCGTAACCACAACAGCTCTGTTGTGTATGAAATGACATGGAGTCTTAGGAACTACACGACAATCTCTCCATAACAACATGAGCAATAGCGAAGTCAAGTCAGTCAGTACCTCATCCCGAGTTCAACATTGCACCTCCCAGGATGATTGACATGAGAGCTACATCATCTTGCTTTCTCACATGAACTCCCAATCTCACAGGGTCCATCCTACTTTGACGCGAGCAGCCTGTCACCTGCTGTGTGAAACTCTCAGTGTCAGTCCTCACCATTAGCTCCTCATTGAGATTCTGAGCTCCGTTTTCATTGAGGATGACTTTGGCTAAATAAGTCTCAGAGTCTGAGAGCAGCTCTCCACAATGCTGGTTCAGAAAAGCCTGTGGAGGAATAGATACATGTCAGGAGATTCTAATCTTCATGAGACCAATAAAGAGTCACACTTGACTTGAACGGACATGACAGGAATGAGGGGAGATAAAGACATCTCTCCATGAGCAGATTTATGAAGCAGACTGCCAAACCTGAGTCTGTTTGATGTCATCACTGCGGCCCAGTTGGAAAAGAGTCTCCAAAGCGGCACTGGTCATCTCCAGACACAAAGCCTGGCTCTTCAGCAACGACATCAGATCAGCTGGAGAGTGGGGGAAAATCAGTGCAGGGCCACAGCAGCAATACAGTGGAATTTTCCTGTCAATCATGGTTTTGAAACAAGCACTTACCAACTATCTTTTGCTTCATCTCTTCCTTCAAATCTGCAGCGATGTCGCCCATCACAGAGAGGACGTGGCAACACGATGTCACGTTTCTATCGTTTGAGCTAAGATAACACACGAATGTGAATATTCCAAGCCCCTTGGTCTAGTATGAAACACAAATGTATAGTTCGTACAAAAAAAAGAGTCCCACTCACTTGACCATGCTGTCCCAGGCCTCCAGGATCTTTTTGTGGGGCAATTTCGTGGATAAGGCAGCAACCTTTGAAAGAAACAGCCAGGCCCCAGCAGCATGTTCACCCTCAGTGTGAGACATCAGGTTGGTGATGAATGTCTGCGTGAATCTGTTCTGCTTGGACCAAATCGTAAAGGCCCTGCTGAAATAACAGCTGGACAAAGATAAAAGGAAAATTAAACCATGAGCAGCGTTTTGTACGGTGAAAAACGTAAAGGAAATTTAATTCTGACGTTTTGCAATGCAGATGATGCTAAACCAAAATATACATGGTTTAAATTTGGTAGAATCAACAGCAGCTTGAGGTCCCGACAATACGTGCCATGCTATACGCTGCCATCTTGCAACAGAGTGAAGCATCTCTCTCTTCACTTTCTGTCTATGCTTCTGCTTGAAATGCAATATAGCAGAGAGGCAAAAGTGGTAATAAAAACTTCTAAAGTTTGAGTCCAGTTGTACACAGGCTTAAACAGAGAGGATTTCTTCATCAGGGCAGCAGTGTCTCATAATTTTGAATTATATATATATATGCATTTTTGATACAGTTATACAATCATGAAAACTTTCGGGAGCAGTTTTCCAACTTTTTTCTCATGAAAACCTCCACCATATGAGAAGAAGCGGAGGTCTGTGTCCATTTACTGGTTCCTTTGGTCCAAAGGACTTCCCCTGTGCAACTGGTGGTTCAGGACATCAGAACCGGCAAAGTCAGGAGTCCTGCGAAGGTGCCCCAGGCTGGGAACCCCAATCCTATTCTCTATGCAACAGAAACTTGGAGCACCAACCTGAGGTTCTGGCACTCATCACACAGCAGGAGCAGCAGGTCCCAGGCAAGCCTCTGGCAGGACGCCAGGTGGCTGGGGGCTGAGTACTGCTTGACTTGGCTGAGCAGGACCTGCTCCAAAGCTTCCAGGGCTTTGTCCTGCACGGAGTTCTCGGAGTCCATCACAGCTGGCAGAACACCGTGCAGCCAGGCCTTCTGCACCAAACTGCTGTCTGGCTTGGCCTGATGGTCAGAACAGAAGAAACAGAGGTGAGTATTTCAAAGTTTACTTTAGGCTCACACAGCGACTGATGGCTATTGCAACCAATGTCATGCAATGATCAGATGCTTGACACCTACAGCAAGCAGCTCTCCCACACACTGTAAAGCTTTCTTCCGAACAGACACCGCTGGATCTCTGCAACGCTCCGACAAAGTCTCCAGGTTTTCCCAGCTCATGGGAATCACAGCGTGTTTCAGGAGACCCACCAAAGCCTGCAGGTGGATAAGAGTGCAGACATGAAGCGTAGAGAACCACAGGTCGGAGCAACCGAGCAGCTGCGCTAAGTTTTAGCTGTGCTCCATACCTGCAGCGCCGACTTCCTCACGTTCGTCCTTGAGTCTTTCACCCGCCGCAGAAGAAGAGCCATGTTTTCCTTAGCTGGGATAAAACAAATCACTTTGTCACTTTTATACATCTTTTGGAAAAAGATGTAAAAAAAAGAAAAAAAGAGTAGCACTTGTTAACGGGTCACAAATTGCTTTACCCCCCCTCAAACTGGTGTGAGGGAGATTGTTTTGCAGATGGTCATCTCACCATTACAGCCAGAGCTGTCAGAGCTGCTGATCTCCACAGTCCTGAAGGGAAGGGTGCGGTATGTTTTCTGACTGGTCTGTGAGCTGCACGTTTCTGAAACAGTCGCATATTTCCAGCATCAACAACACTTGGCATATAATGCATTGCATACTTCAATGCATTTCCTCCAGAGGCGTTTAAAGACCCAAGAGTAAATGCAGCAGTAAATGCAACTCAAAACATCTTCCAACAATACCGCAGATGAGACTGTATGCACTTGTTCACCATCTAGTGACTCGTGTTTTTAGATCTTTGATCGTTCAGTCATTCTACTGCTCAAAGAATAAAAACCGCATTTCAAAGGAGACTTGGAGTCAAGAGCTTTGTAACACTGATTAAAATGTTAGGAAAACTGTGCCTACATATGGCACTGGGAAGGCTGAGAAGGCTGTAGAACCGCCATCAGACCTGCAGGTGTTCCAAAACCCAGTACCACTCCTAAATATAACCAGATTGAGAAGCAGAATTAGGGTGAGGTGTTTTGATCCTATGCAGATCCCCCAGAGTGACCCTATTACCGACTCAGAATTGGGAGCCAAAGTTTGAATTCTTTCCCCTGTTGCATCCCCACCCAGTGCAGCTTCATGCATGCTCAAACTCTGCAAAACATCTCATCAAAGGATGTAAGAGCAAAATGCAAAGGCTGGGGAGAAAGTCACATGAAGATGATGAGGATGAAGGAAATCCGACGTACCTCCTGTAATTTCACTCTCAAGCACCGTCTGGGTTCCACCTACACAAAGAGCACACGTTGGACTTATGTGGGCACAGTCATTGAATGTTTGCAAATACAACAGAATAATACATGAGTTTCTGTCCAATGTTTTCTGCATTTCCTGATTACAAATCCAAATTTCATGCATATTTCCAAGACGTACGGACACTAGGTTGTTGGTTTTCAGACACAGCCATCGTGCTGGTCAGGTCCAATATGTGAGTGCGTGTGTGTTCGCTCACTGGCAGAGAACAGGTTGTGGACGGCCTGGGTGACGTTGAATGATGGCAACTCCAGACAGCGGGCCAAGCAGGAGAGGGCGTAACCCTGGACTGTGGGAGACTCATCCATCCTCCTGGCAAACAGCAAGTCCTGGATGAGGAACTTGTGTGGCAGGAAGTAGGCGAGCTCTGGATCCTGGCACTCATCCACTCCCCTCTCTGGCTGTTCCAGCAAAACCATCACGACATCCACAGAGAACAGCCGGTGCACCATCTGCAGGGCCCAACAGAACACACTGTATTCTGTGGAATTCCTCTGACAATTACGGCCGGTTCTGACAGATGTCAGAGTGAATAAAAGTACTGAAGTTTGCACTGAGGAGGAAAACATTTCTTAAGACGCCCACAGGGCTAGAACCTAAAAACATTCGTCCTAAAGTTCACCTGGTGACCTCATCCAACACAGAATAATTGTCTGAGTCTGGACTGAAGTGAAATTCACACAATGGGACAATAAGAAGAAGACCTTGCACTCAGTTCAAAGCAAACCAGTAGCGCATGTTACCTTTGAGTGTCTGGAGAGGCTGAACAGCCACTTAATGAACTGAGCATAGTCTGCATTCATCATTTGAGAAGTCAGCACACCCACAGCCTTTGCTCCATGGCTTCGAAACTCACTCTTCTCCACCATCTTCATGTCAGCATTACAGAAACACAAGACAATTGTTAAACGCTGCAGCTGGCAAAACAGTGAACAGCTGGAACAGAGCCGAGTGCTCGGAGGAGGTTTCACCTGGAAACAGATGTGCTGCAACAGGATGTGCAGCAAAGGCAAAGCCACCTCCTGAAGTACATCCACCAGGTGGCTGTTAAAAAATATAAAGGTCAGACATTACAACACATGATCACAAAACTTTCTTGATAAACAAGGTAAAACCAATTAATAAAAAAAATAAGTCAGTTCAACGGTTAATTACAGACAAGCAGTTTTACCAGACAAAGTTCAGGGCAAGGTCCCGGACACCAAGGATTGACTGGCTGGGTACAAGGAGGGTGGGCTTCCCTTTGTTGCCTTTATTCATCATGAGGATGACGTAGAGAAGTCGGTGCAAAACCCTCCTCAGAGACTGAAATGCATGCAAAACATAGAATTGTTGAAGCTCGACTCAGACAACACTGGCAACCTTTGTACCAGTTGACACTAAACTATATTTAAAAAGCTTTTTTCCAGCTCCAGTGATCAACTCAGTCTTTCCTTCTTGAGTCTGGTCGATTCTCTTCAGAATCCTCAATGAAAATTATCTGGTCAAATCTTTGATGGGATTACTCTCAGACAAAAAGATTTGATACGAAGTTGTTTGCTTCCTGCCAGTACACGCAGACGCCTGGAGTGCATCGACTGCATAAATCATGGAGGTAGTGTCAGTGACGTCACCAGCCCCTTACTGATAGATAGCTTTGAGGCCAACAGGTGGACATGCATTCTCCCGTTTTAAGGGGTCTTCAGTGAAGCGGCAGAGTTCAGGTGGGCTAAATTTTGATTGGACAGTGTGATGTGTCTCAGTGATAAGGATGTTGCCACTTGACAGTGCATCAGGAAGGCTTGGTGGTCTTTTGTTGTTACACTAAAATTTAGCCTCCGTTCACTCACAACTGCTCTCTTCTGGATAGAAGGTGTAGTGCAGTTTCTCTCTGCACTTTCTTGTTCACCATCAGGATAACTTGAATCAACTGCAGGGAATTGCACGGTGCAGTGAGAACTCAAAGCATTGACCCTTAACACTGTTAATTTCCTGTAACTGATTTGCAGAGTAAAAAGTTCAGTTAATAGCCAGTTGAGAGAAAAAAGGCCTCATGTTTTCTAATGTGCTGTTCTCAACCCTGGGCAGATTCTTTACATCAATATTTTCTTGGTTTACAACAAACACATTCAAAAAAAAATATTGTACTTGTAGCAGAGTGCCTTTGTCGTCAACCTGCTGACAGTCGGCCATGCCTGTCTTACCTCTTTCTGGTTTCCGTGCTTTGTTGAGCAGAGCAGCTTCAGACCACAGAAAGCCATCTCAGGAACACTCCGCAGCTCCGTCAGATCCCTGCAGAGATGACACAACTGCTAGCGCGCTCAATACACACATGTGACACATTACACAGGGTCTGTCATTATGAAAACTCACTGCACAGCAGCAAAGTTTGGTTCGCCAAGCACAGGTTCAAAGTATAGCAGCTTACTGAAGACCTGTGAAGAGAAAAAGCAAGCTGTCACAAAGGGATCCTGAAAGGCCCTCTGCTGTGGTCTGAGGACGTCAGAGCCTAAGAATTCAGGTTACCTGTGTGCAGTTGCTGGCACACTGCTGCTTGTCTTTGAGCGGGAATGTTTGCAGGAGGCCGAGGAGGCTCTGGACCAGAGTGACCACAGCATTCCTGATCTTCGTCAAATCCTGACTGGAGAAGTGAGGCTCTGCTTCCGCTTCCTCCTCCTCGTCCTCCTCTGCATCATCCACCTCCATCTGAGGATCGAATAGAATCATCAACCCTATTATTAAATGGATTGGCATCAGTCAAGCCAGGGAGCAGGTACACAGCAAATATCCGAAATATCTGGCACGTGATAAAGTCTGCTGTCTGAATTGGTGGATCCTTATAGTTTATTGGGCTCCGGCACTGAGCTTGGTGAGAATTTGCAAAGACAAATCATTGCAGTTGACTACTGATCACACATCTGTTCTCTTACATTTATAAGTTGTGCTACTGATATATCATTGGTGTGAAAATAATACTTACAGCAGGAATTTAATATACTGATAGCATGCAAATTACTTGCACTCAGGTTTCTCTGTCTCTGTATGTGATGAGACTTCAGGCTTCCTGAGATGCGTTTTACTGTTTATTTGCATATAAGATACACATTGTATGTAGATACAATTGCATATACAGTATATATGCATAATGTATATACTTACATATGTATTTTATTTGCATATTTATTACCTGAAACAACCTGAAGAAATCACACGTTTACCACCTGAGAAAGTTGGTCCCAGCTGTGCTGCCAGCAGGACATTTGATGTCGAGCTGCACTGGGTTCAGTGGTGTACCTCTGGAGCGCCCTTTCGCTGGGGTTTGGAGCGTTTGCCTTCTGCCTGAGAACACTTTAGGATGTCCTTCTTGCGCTTCTTCCCCGAGGCTTGAGGCCAGCAGTGGGAGCTCAGGTCTACACACGTGTCCAGCAAAACTTCATGGAAAACTCTATTGGCAATGCTTCCTAGAAAGCAAAAAACGAATACAGTCTCATCCAAAAGCCTCAAATACACACAGCCACACACCAAATACTGCGAATACTCAGTGGTCTCCAACTCTCATGAAGCCACGCTGAACACTAACAGCATGCTACTAATGAAATGTTTGTTCATACAGTCATTGACAGAAGTCTTGTCGCATAAGGACATAGTAACTTAAAATTACATATAACTTCATTTCTAATCAATA
>JASSRZ010000935.1:0-11449 GCA_032164315.1 Malacoctenus gilli
TGTAAACACAATCCAACTCAATTTACGCACTTTATAATCCATAAGTATTCATTTTGCACATGTTCAAGAATACATATTCAAAAGAACAAAACATTTCTGGTGAACATCATAACTCATAGCCTGAATAGTGAATACTTTATACAGTACATAGAGTAGACTGCACTTCTACAAAATGTTCTGCTTGTAGCCTTGAAGAACATTTTTGAAAGTATATTAAACCAAGGTGTAATTTTAAATTGAGTGCCAAATTATCATTAAGTTACACTTCTGTCTTTATTATCAGTGAAGTGATCATGTATATTGGATAATGGATAATCTATTGCACAGGCACTCGGGCAGCAATAAGTGATATTTCTACAAACTTCAGCTATGATGTGCATCCTCTTAATATTAATGTATGACAAAAATTTATTTGACAGGCTTTCTTTTTTCCGAAAGCATCATAAAATCAAGGGCTGAGAGGAATGAATTTCCAACTTTGATTTTTTTGAACCACCATTTTTTTAAATCCACACTCTTCATTTTGCTGTGTGCCTTGTGTTTGACCTCGGTGCTTTGGACCTTTGTAATGTCGGGCCCCTGAATACTGAACAGGGGGGGACTGAGAAGGAAGCCTACAGGTCAAAGTCCTTCCTCACCGTGGTCACAACATTCAGCAGTTCCCTCAGTCACAAGTGGGAACTAATAATGGATGGTTCTGTTGAATCATTGTCACTGAGGATGTCTGGGAGAATTTAGCTGAAAAGGATGGAACAACAAATTACACTTCGGCCCTTTTTGCTTTGATCGGCCAACAGACCCTTCCTCGTTGGAAGGTTCGAAGCAAAGGCAGTGACTTTCATTGTTTGCATTTCATTGTTTCTGTTCATTTTTCTGCCTTCAGGTCATGAAGGAAGAGTCTCGCTGCCCCCTCGGGGTCCGTTATTGCGCCATCCTCAATGCTGTCAACTACGTCTCCACCATCCTGGCGGACTGGGGGGACAATGTGGTGAGTATTACTGTGTGTGTCTGTGTCAGTCGGTCGATCAGTCGCTTGCTCGCTCGCGGCTCTGCAGGACTACAAGGACAACGAACAGATTTACATCTTTCTGCGACGGACGGACGGACCGTCCATCTGTCTGTCTGTCAACAGTCATTCAACCGACTGACACAGACAGACAAAGTCTCTGTGCATCTTTAGCTGTGGTTCTGGGAGCCATCGTGACGCTAGCTTGTTGTGGGAATGGAAGCCAGCACTTGGTAAAGATTGAGGATCGGCGAGGAAGACGACGATCCCCGCTCACGGGTCCGAACAAAAATTAGGCCTGTGAGGGAGAAGCGAGTGGCCTGCTGCAGTCAGCCGTGGCCTAGGCCTCCTGCGTTGTTGTGGTGCACCTGAGGAACATAAAGTGTGGAGGTTGTTCTTGGAGTACTGACACTGTGGCTGCCCGAGCTGCCAGCAGCCCACGAATAGACCTTGGATTCAGCAGGAAAATGTGCTTTTTTCTGCGTCTGTGTCCATCTGCTCTCAGTGGTGCGAAACGTTTCTCTGATTGCTCTTGAATCTTTCTGTTTTTGTCAGTTTTTCTTACAGCTGCAGCAAACGGCAGTTTCGCGCGGCGAAGAGGACGTGCTGAAAGGACTTGGCATGATGGAGGTGGGCCGACTGGCCTCTCTGGAGGGCTCGCTGTTTGACGGTTTGTTGGCGCTGCTGGATCGCTTGAAGGGAGACATGTTGGGGAGACTCCAGGAGTGGACCATGAGAGACATCGCAGAGAAAGCCAAGCCTTACTGTCAGGACAGGTAAGGGACGCATGTTTTCGCTGGCATTCCAAGACTTTCAGGTACCTATTGAGGGGTGTCAATATATCTAGTTATTTTATCAGACATTTGGTCATTTGCGCGCATGATGTTCTGCTGTAGAGTGCAGCTGTGTGAGGGAAAAGGAGGCCTGCGGGCTAGACTTGCACTTGACAGCGGACGTCCTCAGCCGGAGGCAGAATTGGCCTCATGATGGTGTCCTCTGTACTCTGTATGTTGTGAGTGCTCAGGTGAAGAGAGCGTTTTGGCTGGTGGTGGGGTGGTGTTGGCGGAGGCGAAGCTCCGGCGTGCTGTGACATTGTGTCACTCGGTGCGGTCTGCAGACTGCCTCCGCTCGCAGGATCCACAGCCCACGTCAGCACAGTAACAGGAACGGCTCTGAATCGGCTCATGTGTGTCGTCTTTGTTTCACCTTTTTTTCAGGTGGCTGAGTCTGCCGTCCCACCATGACCAGTCCACCATGTCCCTCTCCAGTTCGGCATGTCCCATGATGCTTTGTGTTCGGGACCGACTGCTGAATCTGCATCAGGTCCTCAGCTTCTCTCTGTTCCAACTGGCCTGGCAGGGTCTGGCAGAGAGACTCGACTGCTTCATCTACCAGGAAGTAAGAGAGTTCCTCTGCACTCTTGTTCTCCTTCAACATCAGACGGCTGCAGCAAAGTGCTCTGAACACTGAAATCGTGCAAACGGCCTGGAAAGGCCCATGGTGACTCCACCATGGGAGTCTTGGTTGGTTTAACAGAAGAACAGGCCTGTCTGATGCCTGCCTGACCTTTATTGTGAACTCATAGCTTAGCTCGTATCCAGGCTACCGTTTCAGTGGAGGTGATGGGAGGGAGTGACAACTCCTCAGGCCACACGTTGGCTCTACGACAGAGTTTTTCTGATGGTTTGATGCTTATTTGACTGAGTCCAGCTGGCAGTTTTTTTTTCTGTCTGTGAAGACTTGATTGAAGAGAGACTTGAAGATCGATTCAGTGGAAATGTTTCTTTAACTCGAGTTAGTTGTCAACAAGAACCATGGAACACTGTTGTTCAAGGCGACTGTCAGTTTGACCGTGTGTTTCCCCCTCAGGTGATCCTGTCCAATCATTTCAGTGAAGGTGGAGCTGCTCAGCTTCAGTTCGACATGACCAGGAACCTTTTTCCGTTGTTTGGCCACTACTGCAAAAGACCGGAGAACTTTTTCAAGCAGTGAGTACACGAGTGATCATTTATTTGGCAGTCTGCTCTAAAGGTAAATGTAAGCACCAGCCTGAGTTCGGGGTACTTCCTCAGTAGTGTTCAGGGTGAGGTGACACAGACTCCGATTCTAATTGGGAGCAGGGTGGACTCACCAGCTGGGTGCCCTCTCCTGGGGAGAGGCACCCAACAGGCAGGTGGCATCTTTGTGCAATATGCAGTAAGACGGAGTGCTGGAGGAAGGGGGTTTCAAGGCTTTGTGCCCACTCCTGACCCCGACTGAAATGTACCTCCTGTGGGATTCTGTGCACAGTGTGGCATGTGCCATCGCTCCCCCACCCTGGCCACACCGCAGCCCCCACAAAGGCCAGCAGAACTCAGGGACAGCAGTCCTCCGTGCAAGCGCAATAGGCCGACCCAGATCATTTGCAATTGAAGTAAGTGTGACTGCACTGTGGCATAATGATTGTTGCCCAATGTCTCCTTAGTGTTAAAGAGGCCTGCATCGTCCTGTGCCTTAACGTGGGCTCTGCCATGCTGCTGAAGACGCTTCTCAAGGAGGCGATGGAGGAGGCGAGCCACGGTGCGCCTCCAAAGGACCCAACCCCGGAGTCTGCTCTCAATGAGTTGGGGGTGCACTGCTTGGCACCGTGTGATGTGCTGATTCTGCTCAACCTCAGAGCTTCATGATCTGGACCGAACCTTTCTGTGTATCTGCCTGTACAGAAGAGTTTCACCATCCCTGACCACTTCACACTTTGTTCTTCCGTTACCATCAGTACTTCAGTGGACACTGCAGTTGGAGACTGCTTGAATGATTAACAGCTGTGCTGGCAATGTTCAGCCAAGGGACCCAAGGAAGTTTGAACTGACGATATATCCTGAAGTCTGTGTTTTATGGTGCTAATATTTCTATTTCTTTTTTTTCTTTTTTTTGGTGGTTTTACCTGTAGAAAATGATGGATTCTCACTAATGTGATGCAAATTATTTGACCAAAATTGAAAACTATTTAAAAAGCTGCCATGAGGGACAGGTCCATTGCTGGCCAGCTGTTGAACACCTGCTCTGAATCTCTGCAAGAGAAGCAGAATTGGAGTCCTGCACCTGAATTGAAAGACTGAGGATCAGCAGAATGGACAGTGTGACGGGAGCTGGTGGGGACATCTTGACGTCTGTCCTCCACATCTGCTCTCCAGAGTGACCATGGAGTGGGACGTCTCCTGTTGGTTCGCTCAGCTATTGAAACTCATGGTTTCTCATCATTGTTACGTTGGTAACAGTTGGAGGCTCTCCACCCCACTGACCTGAATGCTGACACAGGAGATACCTGATCTTTGTTTATTCACCTTCTTTTCAAAAAGAGTCACTTGTTGTATTACTTACCCAGCTCATCATTGCATTTAGTTGCTTTTGCCCAGCTGCTAATAAAATCACATCAAGTTAACAAGGTGCAGACACTGAGTTACCAAATGTTTGCCAAAGGTAAACTGGCCTAGCTCAGACCAGCGGTCCAGTGGACAGGAGGTGACAGTGAGCCAGCTCTGCTGAGAGGCTGCAGCACGGTTTTACACTAAGTCTGGGTAAAGGCACACAGAGGCCTGCTGGACCTCCACCCTCCAGCTGCACTGACCTCCGTTGACCTTGTCCGAAGACACCGGTGAAGCCACTCCTGGGATTGGCAACACAAACGGATACAATGGGATACAAGACTTCAATGTGTCACCGCAGTCCAGCCTGTCATAGTGAAGTGATACCACCACTCGTCACTTGTTGAGGGCTTTTGCTCGTGCACATAATTCCGTGGGAAGGAGCAGCTGTTGGGTAGAACTTCAATACTGACCTTTACATTTGTCTCTGAATGGGCGTCCCCATATCCAGCTTGTCCAGATGTTGAGCTGATGTGGTTATGATGAAATGATAATGTTTTCGTTCTTCCTCAGTGAATGTGGGGTTCTTTTTCCCCTGGGTTTCCCGCTCAGGTTGTGCGGCAGGAATGCAGGTGCACTCATCGGTTGTACAGAACATTTTCCCCAAGGAGCATCTGAGATCGATTGTTGCGGCTCAGGAAGTGTTTCTTGTTTTAAGGTTCTGTTGCTTCTATTCCTGAGGACTTTTTGAGTCTGTTTTGGAGAATGCACATCCCTATAAACTTCAACAGGCGAAGTTATTTTACAATTATTGTGTAGTCCTGTGTTCATTAGTGGCACCCTGCAGCTGCGTAGCTTCTACCTTCCTTTAGCATGTCCAGAAGTGTCCCTTTTTCTATGATGGCAAGCATCCTCCTGCCTTTTAGGTGCGTCCGCAGCTGCTTTTGCCTGTACAGAACGTTTCGTCCAAGTTGTGGGTTTTCTTGTGGAGGAACATTGCAAACATGTAAATTTGCTGAGCTGAACGCATTTGGTACTTGACAGAGGCAAGTCAGGAAAGAGAATGATTGACACTGACCTATCAGGACACAGAACACATTGTGCGTTCATGCACCGTATTAAAAAATGTTTTTAAAAAATCCATGCGATCACCAGTCAGTGGACCGACTGGCTTAAGGTCTCAGTTACAAGAAGCTTCTTCTTCCTCTGAGGCCTGTAGGGCACTGTGACAGTGTCAGTGTCCTTGTCTGGAGTGTGTCAGCAAAGGTGTGTGACCTTAATGGCTCTAAAACCTGCCATAAGCCCTTCCTAGACTGTTTCAGGCATTTAGGAAAAGGAAAAACAAAAGCATTTGCATTTGTACTGGATTGTGACTAAAATGGGGGATCAATGAGATAGGAACAATTTCACAGTTTGGAACCCAAGAAAGGCGAATAGCACAGATTGCACAACTTGTGGTTCTGGAAAGTGATTCACTGGTCCAGGTTCTCTTTTTAGGTACCTCACCTAAAACAGTATTGTCAGTGTTCCAGGACCATTTAATGTGATGGTCACACCTAAGGTATAGTGATTCTGGCAAATAGGCACCAATCCCAGAGGTGCCTGCTCGCTAATGACCTAAAACATGCACCTCTGGAGGATGACCACCAGACAGCAGCAGAACACCCTTCATGAGATGATGGCAGCTTCTCCACAGGGGATCTTTACAGAACCTAGCATCGAAACACTTAGTGCTGAAGTCATTGAGACTTTGTTTGAGTGAAAAATGAGGAGTCATAGAAAGAAATGCAAAGTTTTGAAACTGAATTTACTCCAGCTGACTGCACTGTTTTTGTTTTGAATTGCATTTCTTTAGACACTAAGCAGAGAAAAGCACCTGATTTGCAGGCTGATGTACAGTGATGCAATGTTTGAGCAGTTGCCCCAAGAAAGCCATTTCAGCCTCATAATAGGAGTCAGTTTATTCTATTATTATCTTCACAATTGCTCAGAAATACAAACAAGAAAAGAGTTTGCCTTCAAAAACCTTCAACACGCCAATGACGAGGGGACGTGTGGGAAGCCTCATTCAGTGCACACAGTCGTTTGCAAATGGTGCATCGCAGATATTTGTCTCCAGGCAAATAGGAAGCAGTAGCTGCACTGTCATGCCAACAAACCAAAGTGATAAGGTCGCCAATGGAACCAGGAGAGGGGTCAGCCGGGGCTGGGGCTGGGGGAACATCGGCTGTGGAGTTCCAGTGGAGGTCTGTCATGATGGATGGAGCAGGTACAATCAGACAAAGTGCCCCCAATTTGCCACTTTCTCTTTCTACCCTCCAATCTTCACCAACTCAAGTGTCTACATATTTTGAGTGTTGTGTGACTTCAGGACATAAAGCAACATCCGTCACGCATCCTTCCAGTGCATCTGGAGGCTCTCCAGTCTCGACTTTGGGTCCCTCCAGTCGACAGCGACCGTGTGTCCTGGACACAGTGCAGAGCTGCAGGAAACCCTGTGAGATGACAGCAGATTCCCGCAGTGCAGCAGCAGAACGAGGAGGAGAGAAGGGCTTCATCTGAAGGGACTGTGGCTGCTGAGGGAACTCAGAGAACCAAGACGATAGAGCAAGCTTCCTGATGCCAGCTGGGAGTAACTGGCGGTAACTGGCAGTAACTGGGAGTGACTGGGCAACCGTGACTGCTTACACAAAGCTAAAGCTGGAGGGAAAAAATGACAAAGAACATCCACGTTTTCTTTACATGTTTTTATAATGTCACATTCCAACATGCACTCACTAGAGGTCTATGGTTACACTCATGCCATTCGATCCGTCGTCACCACGTAGTTGTGGCTTGACTTTATATTATCAGGAAGTGCAGGGAGTGCCGAGTCTTTGGGGTCCAGTCGCCCCTTCAGTCACTTTAGGAAGGAACATCCGATACTTTGTAGATAGAATTCACAACAAAACTACAGCTTAATCCATGTATTGTCTAACCGAAGCTTTTCCGATCCGTTGATATTTCCGCAGGTTAAATGAAACCTGTCTGGTTTTAGCATCCATGCTG
Source organism: Malacoctenus gilli (assembly GCA_032164315.1). NCBI lineage: Eukaryota > Metazoa > Chordata > Actinopteri > Blenniiformes > Labrisomidae > Malacoctenus > Malacoctenus gilli. The sequence continues at coordinate 7,399 of JASSRZ010000935.1, forward strand.
TGGGACGATGCGACACTTTAGGATCTTCAGGTAGTTCTGGATCTTGTTGGAATCTCGGCGAAAGCAGTAGAGGAGGTCATAGTCCTTCATGAGGCGCCACTCTGCACTGTCAGAGGGCAGCAGTGCTTCAGGAGAGGCCAGGCTGTTGATGGAGGTGCTTATCAGTCCCAACATCTGCATCTGAACAAGAAGCGACAACACATTAGCAACCCAAGACGGCAGTGAAACTTGATAATGGTAAGATCTGTCTTTTGCAGCGTGAAGCACGGAGAGGAAACACACTTTCAAGTTATTTGTGTTCAGTGTTTCATTCTTTCACTCAGTAGAACTGGTCGTCACATTAACTGCAGAGACTGAAGCTACACTCCCACTGCAGGCCAGACTGACACAAATCTGCCTTTCATCTGACTTTAATGTCACTGACGTCAGACTGACGTTGCAGTTGTGGAAGCTGCACACTCAGGTGTCGCCCATGGAGGCGCTGCTGATGGAGGTGGTCAATGGAAAGACCGGAAGGTTTGGAGTTGTCCTCGAGGGGACCCCTCACCTACCGTCCCCCCCATCGCTGGAGCTTCTGTACTGATGGAGCAGCTCCTGCTCCACACAAGGCCGCCATCACAAGCTCCTCCACATCCGTCACCTGCTCCAGTGTCTTCGGCACCGTTCAAACGGCAACACACATGCTGGCCATGTGTGACGTTGCAACATCTTCTGCATGTGTGAATGAATCACACTGCAGTCTGGTGTTTGATGCATTCAGGCTGCCATGGCAACGCATTCCAACATCCTAATCTGTAGATTTCTGACGCTGCATACAGATGTTCTCGAATAAGAATATCAACCACACACATATATGTCCATGTACCACCACCCGGATCAAACACAGTGTGGACATTGATCTGGGAGCATTTAGAAATGCTGCTGTCCTCCAACTCTCATAGACTCCATTCAAAGATGGAATTGCTCTCCCTTGGTTGTAATTTCCTTCACTACCGGGAAGAGAAATGTCAGAAATGAGGTAGTGCTGCATGGGACGGACAGTACCTTCTCCACCACTTTCTGCACTCCTTTGCGAAGCTCATGGACCATGTTGCTCATTTCCAGGGACCTGTTGAAGCTGAAGTTGTCGTTGTCGCGGTTGAGGAGCATGCTCTGGTGGAAGTGCAGCAGAGGGTCACTCCACGCCACGAGAAGCTTCAGAATCACCTCCGTCAGCTCTTCTCTCTGCAAGCACAAGACGCAAGACGTCTCCGAGTCCACTCATGACAGAACTGTTCTCTTTTTTTCTGACTGCTTTTGTGCAATTAGGATCAAGCTAGTGATCATTTTCAAAGGAAGAGTGTAGATGAATGGAAAAAGGTGCAACAAAACACCCAAAAAATACTGAGGCAGAGAAGTACTTGGCAACGACAAAGTAAGAAAGAGAGTAAAGGAGGGCGACATGTCAGACTTCCACAGTATGTCTGACTGTGAACTGACTTCAAGACAAATGCAGAGCGTCCTGGTCCGTATGCTGATAAGGACAGGAAATAACTTTTACAAAGGTTCATTTACCGCCATCCTCTGAGCGTTTTCCTTGCCATTTGGGGTCAGGATTGTCGAGGTGGGACAGTTGCGACTGACCCGGCCAATTTGATTCTTAATCGGCCAGAAGTACAGCTCCTGACAAGAAAAACATGAATGAAATGTCAAAGGTGGGATGTCATCTAAATGTCGGCAGTGGCTGGAAAACAGAAGTTGATGAAAGACATAGTAAAATGCTTCGGTCACACAGTTCAGGGGGAGGTAATCTAACAGCAGAGAACTTGTGTTGTGTGATGCGCTGATTTAGTCATCAATCTGCAGGCAGCGATTCTCACAGCCGCATGACAGCACAGCTGCTCCGTCAACAACTAACAGCAGCTAAAGCACTCAAGTCGTCCACTCGGCAAGAAAAGCGCGCCAGCTTCTCAACATCACAGCTTCACAGTGCCCAGCAGGAGTGTGGCGATCAAGTCCATGTTCATGTCAAAAGCCATACATGTTCCATTTTTGACACTCACAAACTCGGAGTGGAGGTCATTTGATATGCCGTGCATCCTGGCGGAGTGCTGGATGACCCGGTCAAACAGGTTGGCCAGGGAGAGGACGTGGCAGCCAGCCTGCGCGTTGGAACAGAGCGGCGCGCCGTGCACACCGGTCAGCCTGGAACAGCACACCAGACATACAGACAGCACCCACACAACACACACTGCAGGACAACAAAGAGAGAGCAAAAAATGAAGTGAAAAACACAGTGAAGACGAGACCCTCAGAAGCAACTTGGAGGTGCTTTTCGTGCTCCAAATGCTGCAGTGGTGAGACAGGAGGGCAAAATACTGCGAACATTGACGGAATGAAAGAGTAAAAGCACATCCGAGTGAAATCCTGGAATACCTGCCTGATCTGATGTTTCCAGGCATCCTGCGGCGCTCAGACAGGCTCCGACCTCAGAGCAGACTCCAGCTGTGCTCACAAGCCCCTCCGAGCTCATATGAGAGCCCCCGTATATGACAGCTCATTATCAATGGGATGGGGGGGCGGGGGGCGGGTGGGGTTAAAGCAGGGCATTTTGAAAGAGCACTAATTCCGATGACGGTGAATGTCCACCAGTATGTTGGAATGTACCAACACAACACAGGATTTTTTTTCACATAAATGTAACAACAGTCCTAATTACATCCGACCAAAGGATATTGGACCAACATCCATACAATGGAAAGCAGCACAGCAGCACAGCACACTGCCTCTTCTAAAGGACACCTGATTGTTCCTGTCATTGATCAGCTACTTCTATTGTATTGATCAGTAGCAACGTTGTCAGTGTGAAGCTGCTCATTCAAACCTGGCAGGTGATCATTTTGTGGTGCTGCACCGACATGAGTGGGTTTGGAAACAGGAAAAGGGGTTTTGGAAAGGGGTTGGAAAAAGACAAAGTCACTGTGGAGCGATGTTGAGTTTGATTGAGGTCAGGTCCTGCATGTGGCTTGTTGAGGGGTTTGCAAAGCTGCCTGCTGGCCTGCATAAGCTGATGGCCAAACTGGCGGACAGACGGTCCAAACGATGCTCCAGGCGGAATCTGAGTGCGGCATTCACGGCCAAGTGTGCGCAGAGTGCTGAGGCTTCAAAGGCTGAGTTGGGTTCAGGTCAGGTGTTGTCCTACGAAGACTTTGCCGGCGTAAGCCTCCTGGAGACTAAGGCCAAGGGAGCGACCGTCCACAGGACACTGATGAGGGGCTCAGCGGTGCAAGTCAGCAGAGGCTTTGGAACCAACAGTCATGACCAACAGTCTCTTTTCTCTGCATCTGAACCAAATGCCTTTTATCTATTTTCCTTACCTTTAGAAACTGTTGGATTTATTTAGGAGCAAGGCTCAGATATTTTGACCCACTTGGGTTCTTTTGCACCACAGACAGTTGTGACTGAATCAAGTAATTCCTATACTTGGAGCCCCCCCCCCCCAGACTTCCTTGTAATACTGAAGCTGACAGGAACTTGGTCTACAGTGTACTGAGTATTTCCTGGGGGAGAGTTCCCCTGGTGGTGTTTTCAGTCAACTTACCTCTCCTTTCCATTTGGCCACACAAACAACAACACAACATAAAAAGAGTCAAGCAGCTAAAAGTAAATGCACAGCCTTCCTAGAAATGTAATGGAGTGCAAGGTACTGCTTAACATGGGAGAAAAAAGTAAATAGAATCCAAACTACATAGTGCTGATATAATTCTCAGAATATGTGCTTACTTAGAGTACTACGTATATTTGGTGTGTTACCAATGCACCAGACACCCATGGCAGCATGCAACGCCCCGTACACCTTTGGAAGCTGTGGTGTCTCTTCCCTGCCTTCTTCAAAGAAACAATTGTTCAAAGGAATTGTTAACACAAATGGTTAATTGAAATTCGGAGTTAATTGTTTACTGGTCTTAGGGCAGATGGTCACAAGTTTAGCCTAAAGGAAGAAGCTCAGGATGTCATGAGGATGTCTTACACCTTTAGATTGACAGGAGATGTCTTTTGTTTCAAAGAACAA
>JASSRZ010000937.1:0-11444 GCA_032164315.1 Malacoctenus gilli
TTCAGGTGACTACCTCTTGAAGCTCATCAAGAGAATGCCAAGAGTGTGTGAAGCAGTAATCAAAGCAAAAGGTGGCTCCTTTGAAGAACCTAGAATATAAGACATATTTTCAGTTGTTTCACACTTTTTTGTGAAGTATATAATTCCACATGTCTTAATTCATAGTTTCATAGTCATGAAAATAAAGAAAACTCTTTGAATGAGAAGGTGTGTCCAAACCTTTGGTCTGGACTGTATATCAAAAGAGGAACATGCTGAATTCAAATTTTTGGGCGATTCAAACTCCTTTAACAGCTCCAGTAGCAAGTAGGCAGAGGGAGGGGTTGCAAATATTACTTCCAACTCACTAAACTTTGAACTGATTTCTGAAATGGGAGAGAAGGAGGGCAGATACCAGAGGTGTAAAGTAACGAATTACATTTACCCTCATTACTGTAATTGAGTAGTTTTGCTACGTACTTACTATTAAGTAGTTATTTTTTATGAAGTATTGAAATTTGCTACATTTTAAAACACATCTACTACTGAGTAAAAAAAAAAACCCAACATATGCTTAAATAAAAAAATTAAAATTGCGTGAGTGGCACCTGCCCTGTCAACCGCAAATAAACACCACAGAAGAAGAATTAAAACAAAACCGCAATGAATGATGGGTAGGAAAACTAACTGGTGCTAAATCACTCACAAAATGAGATGAACGAGACGGACGAGACAGATAAAGGATGTTCAGACCTTGTTGCAGGTGAAACGTCACATTCTGTGACAGAAAACAAGGGAACCCCTGGCCACATTTAAGGGACCACTTTGGCTTTAAGTGCAAGAAAGGCAACAGCTTCAACATGCAATGTAAGCTGTGGTTGCTCAGAATGACTGAGCCAGCAGCTTGCAAAAACTCGACATCAAACCTTCGCAAACACGTTGAGGTAAGTCAAATGCAAATAACATTTGTGCCGTTGTATTAGTAGTTAGAATGACGTTTTCGCTGGAAATATGACAAAAAGTGCGTACATGTTGTCATGCTTTCTGTGTTCTTCCCTGACATGCAGATGCAGACCCGCCTCTTTATTATACATTTATTTTTAGAGCGCGCGTGTGCGGGGGGTGGGTCATTATTTGTATCTTCATGTGTCTGTGAGCAGGAATTGTGCGCTATGAAATTTAAAAGGATATAATATGTGCATGTAGAAAAAGTTTTCATCTATCAATGTAAATATTTCCAGCTCAGTTCAGTGTTAAATTAACACACAGATGTACATCCTGTACATTTTGTTCACAGAGGAAACATCCATCAAAGCTGAAGACCTTCAATGACTTTGTGTCAACACGGAAGCAAACCCTCGTACCACCAGATACCCCAAGCAAGCCAGCAAGCAAAAAAAAAAAAGATATGATGGCAGTGGGTGCAAGCAGACGTTTGCCTCAGGCAAAGGTTGACAAGCTCATGATAAACCTCATTTGTGAGGGTCTTCATCCATTTTCTTTGGTCAAACAACCTGCTTTTAAAGGACTTTTAATGACACTGAATCCTCAATGTAAGGTCATTTCCAGACCCACTCTACAGGCCAGAATAGAGGGAGCTGCCAGCCAAAGGAAAAATAATTTGATCTCACATCTCAGTAAAGTCAGATCCACTCTGCAGGCCAGAATAGAGGGAGCTGCCAGCCAGATGAAAAATAATTTGATTTCACATCTCAGTAAAGTCAGCTATGTTGCCACCACCACGGATTGTTGGACAGCACACCAGCAAAGTTTCATTGGTGTCACACCTCAATGGATAGATGAAGAAACCTTGGAGAGGAGATCTGCTGCACTTGCTTGCCAGAGGTTAAAAGGGTCACACACCTTTGATGTCCTAGCAGCTGCCCTCAATAACATTGACTGTAAATATAAAATAAGGAGGAAAGTGGTACGGACCACAAGACAGTGGCTCCAACTTTATCAAGGCATTTAGTGTATTCGGTGAGCAAAGCCAGTCTGACGATTCAGAGTCAGACTCATCTGAAGAGCCCAATAGTATCATAATACTTTGAAATTTACTGTGCCAAATTCTCACACGGACTGTACATTTCTTTGCAGCTCTCAAATACCTCTGTGTGAACTGTTAATGCTGTGGTTTATGTCACTTTACATTATACAATTATAATACATTTGATAAAGTTTGTATAATCCAGTACTGGTTAAAGACTGGTTGATAATTATTATTGTGAAACCTGGGTTTGTTACTGCTGTAGTCTTTATCTTTGGCTAACTTTGCTTTATTGGCTCAATACAGCAAAAAAATTATAGCAGAACTTATTTTGCTTATCTTTAACATTGCAAATGGGTTTGAATACGTTTCATGCCATTTTCTCATACAGATGAAAATGAAGCCAGTTGCAAGGATGCATTTTGATAATTTTGAAGTAATAAACTCAAACTACATGTACATATTTGATTTATGTTTTAGGGACATAATGATTAGGTTTTAAGGTTACATAATACTTTTGAGTAATATGACAAAAGGCAGTCTTTCCCAAAGTGTGGTACGAGTACCACTCCCCCTGGTGGTACACCAAAGAATCACAGAATTCAGAATTTTTTTTTTATTATTAATCTTATTGTTCTTCCTTTGTGTTTGTGTGTGTTTCTGTTTCAGAAAAAGCCATACAGCAGTGCATGAAGTTGAGACAGCACAAACTGTTGCTTGAAGCTATAAATACATTATCAAGTACGGAACATTTTTTGCTAACATTGAAGTAAAAGCAGTTTTATTTTATCTTTAAGAACAGCTTTTTGTTTTGCTTTTCTACATTTAGTGAAGTTAAATGTTTATTTAACTTGTATGTACAATACATTTCAATTGAATCATCATTTATGTACAGTTTTATTATTTTCATATATATAAGCACAGTTTTATGGTTCGAACTGTGTAAAATGTTACAATTGCTGAAAATATTAAATACACTTCTTCAGGAATAAAACATCTGCCCTGTTTTTGATCGGCCTGCTACACTACTGAATACTGTTAGTCATCATGGTGGTACTTGGTGCGCCAAGTCTTTTCTTAGGTGGTACTTGGTGTGAAAAGTTTGAGAACCACTGACCTAAAGTAATCTAGTTGCAGTACCACCTGAAAATCATGTGTAGTCAACAGTTACATTTCTGAATATTACACATTAGATCAGCATTACAGTAACTGGAAAAAAATATGTTGAAACAACATGATTTTGTTAAAGTGGCCCTATTTTACACATTTTGGATGTCTTTGTCTTCGTATGCAGTCCACAATGACAGAAATTCATCAAGCTCTTTTTCTCAAACAACATTATATCTCGATCGTCTCCTTCAGCTGTAATAGACCCCCCTTTAGAAACAAGCGGAATGAGGCTCTTCCGCATTAAGCCCCACCCCTACAAGATGCAGGATGCCTCTGATTGTTTAAATGCTGGTAGCAATTGTCGGGAGTGTGCCTATATGCCCGGCGTAGAGAAGTTGTCCAATCACTGAGCCCGCCCCCCCCCCCCATGACAGTATGAGAGTCTTACGTTAGCTAATATTGAAGATGGAAGTTAACAGTTGCATACATCTGTTTATATCACAAACAGACAACTTTCACAAAGTGAAAGCACTAATAAGTTTGCTAAAATTAGTGCATATAAAAAAAACTGTCCTCTCCTTAATGCACCCGAACAGCGTGTTTCCATGAGGTTGTTTGTTTTCATGGAGCATGAGTGTCCTGCAATATAGTTTACAAAGCTTACCATTGATAAATTTCACCTTTCTCTGTCCTGTTTCTCTCCACTGTGTGCGACTGAGTGTGTGTGTGCAGAGAGGGCGCACTGTTCTCTGTGAGGGGAGGGGGAGGAGCAGCACGGAACTGCTGCTCAGGATGGGAGGGGGAGAGAGCAGAATCACCAAAAATGTTAGCAAGAAGCCTTCAGAAACAGGAGCTAAAACATGCCATCCTCAAGATTAGAGACCCCTCTCCTGGAGATGTACCTGGCAGGGATGTGGGCTCAGCTCCTCGCTTTTTGCTTTGTTTATAGAGCCCTTGGCCCAGTTGATGACAAATTTTAACAATTAACTACACTTGAAGCAAATAAGCAAAACAAAAAATACAAATTGAAAAGGGATGCAAAAAAGATGATGATTACAAATGTCCACCAGCCAAAACAGTGTCTAAACTTCATAAAGGGTTCCAAAAAACAAAAGCGTTACAATAAATTGCATATGAAATCCAAATGGGAAAAGGAACTAAAGGTTTAAGTGTCAGAATGATTGGCTTATCATGTGCAACACACAACAAACATCTAGTTTCATCGAGTTTTCTAAAAGATAGAGATAATTTGGGCGGAAAAGCCTCATTAGGATTTTTGGACATACTAATATTTCAAAAAAATATCATGGGCAACAACAACAATGCTGGAGACAATGTGGCGACTCGTGCCAATCAGTCACATCTTTTGGACTAGTCCACAACTAAAACCATTCTGGGACAGTGTGTTCAAAATAATAGAAAATATCATAGCTTATATCATCCTGAAAAACCCTAACATTTTCCTACTTGGTCTACTACTCAAGGGAGGCATTCAAAAGGAGGACAAATACATTTTTAAGATTATGGTAATTGCATGCAAAAAGGATCCAGGTAAGCCAATGGCTAGACATTATTGATGGCATATATTTAATGGAAAGATGAACCTTTTTTCTTCATCTTAAAGGTGATGTATTTGGAAAAAGTTGATCTAAATGGTATGAATACAAGCTCAACAAGGGACTCTCACATTCTCTAAAAACATTGCCGTTATTTGCATAATTGTACCAGTGCCCCAGTTTGTTTTTATTTGGTACATCCATCTCATTTCTGTTTGTGTACTAAAATGAAAAGCACAAATAAAGAGTAAATTTTAAAAAAAAAAGCTATCTTTCTCTGTAAATATCTCATACAACGTGGGATAACTGTAGCTTAAAATGCGAAGAAGCCTGGACAGGTACAAAATTGATTTTTCTCTCTAAAATCAAAATGTGTGGCTTTTAATCAGGTGCACTTTGTAGTTCGGAATTTACAGTAATTTTTATATTCGTCCAGAGCTGCAGATGCACAGGAAGGGGATGAAAGCACCAAATGGGAGGGGGGGCAGGGGGCAGCAGCTGTGTGTCAGATTTGAGTACCAGTAGATGTTCCTCGTGTGAAGTCTTGTAGGAGGATAAAGTAATAATTGAATTAAAACAACATTATTAGAAGTGAATACATCCTCCTGATTCCTACCTGAGGTCACCCTCACCCTCAACATGGCCCTGTGAGCAGTTGTAGCCATTTGTTGCATGTTCTGTCAGACTTTTATTCTTGCGTCTGATTTTCTGCAGCAGCACATCAAAGCTGCTGGGGTTTTTATCTACCAGCTCCACTCCCACTGACTGGGATTTTTGTGTCAGTTCAAATCAAAAAGTTTCATGCTGTTCTTTGAGCATTGACGGGTGGTTACATATACAAATCATATATTAATTAGGCTGATTAATTAATTAGGCTGATTAATTAATTCAGCAGAAAAACGAAAGCGATATATATCACGAAATAACTTTTCCTCAATAGAAATATGAAACATAGGTGATAGATTTCATGATAGATGGCATTCGTCCAGGTTTTGACGGACAATACGAATACCCAATGGTAATGAGAGTTGCCCACGCTGAACTAATCATGAGGCTAAAATATAGATCCCTCCCAAGTTAACGTACCACACTGGAGCAAACTAGCCACAAATGCAACCAGACAGGTCACAAGAATCTGGCATTGGGCTCCGTGGCATGACGTGAAGTTACACTGCGCGACAAAAACGCATTTATTTACATTTATTGCTTCACACGTCGCGTACACACAACGACGGACTGTGGACTTGCTCATGCCGAATGTCTCCTCGATAACCCGGTGCTCAGCGTACGAAGCGATTTTATAGAGAGCTATCGCAATGCGTTTCCTTCTTCGGCACAGGCGGCCGTGGCTTGGGAGAACTGGTCCCACAAAAGGCCTGATGTGGCTCTTGACATCCAGAAATGTGTCAGTGCTCGACTGTCAGCCGAGTGACAACTGTTGACATGGAGACAGGCACGCTCTCTGATGATGTAATTCCGCGGCACATTTCTCCTCTCCGAACATTTACAACAGAATAACAAATGAAAATGGTGATACATTTGCTCTGCTTAATGTGCATCTTCACAAAATCCGCTTTTAAATTCGATACGACTTGGATGAAAACCCATTGTTTTCTTTAGGTTCTCTTTGAAAGCCGTTTGAAATTGCACAGAGCATGTAAACAATTGTTTTTTTATTGTTCCATTTTGTTCTAAAAAATATTTAAAACAATCCAGAGAGGGATTTTGAGACTTTATTTATATTTAATATCCAATTTAAGATATTAAGAGAAAGCTCCATTTTGTTTTTTGCTCTCCTGTTAAACTTGAGCACTTTAAAGATTTTAGTTTCAAAATTTCAAAAGATTTTTTATAAATTTTTTGGGAGTTTTTTGTGTACCTTTTCGATCTGACAGTGTTGTGATATAATGGTCATGTTCAACATTGACAGAAAAATAAATATTTGAATAAAAGTAAACCTCTGAAATCTTTAATTCTCATTGAAGAGTAACAAGAAACATTTAAAATTGTCAAAAATAATGGTTTGATTTATATGGAGATCAATATCGATATTAAACAATCTGAAAAAGAAATATTGAGATAGAACTTTTGCCCATATTGCCTAGCTCTAGGCTGATCCAACATACACACTCAGTTTACAAGAAGGTGGGAACCATTAGTATAAGAACAGAACTTTAAACAATTCAGTGGATGACTCTGACATAAAATTCGCAGAATAATCTTCAAAGAGAATCTTAGAAGATTCTGAAGAATATAGTTACATTGATCCTAAAGACAGAAAAACAACAACTCAACTTCTCGCATTCATTTTTTTGCTCTTTTGGACTGCCTTTTTCCATTGTGAGCCTACACGAGGTGATGGTAGGTTAACCCTGAACAGGCTGCCTGTGTACTGCAGAGCAAACACACACCGGGACAGAAATTCAAACACACACACTCACACATGGACCATTTGCATCTAATGTGCAGCCTTCTGGACTTTGGAAGGGAAGCTGGCGCACTGGGAACATGGAAACAAGGCCACATTCACCAAGACAGCAGCACCTCGGCATGAGCCTGCACTGTCATGCTTCAGGGTGAGAGTGCTGACCATCATAGTACCACATAGCCCATGGACAATGGTTACACAGACAAATTGAGTTTGTAACACAACCTGCTTTTGAAATAGAGCAACTTGCCCTGATGACTTTTTTGACCGCACGTGTGCACTGTGTTTTGACTTTGGATCACTCGCTGCACATCAGAATGCTCAGATGACACTGGATTTCTGCTGTGCAGAGATGAGACTCATGTTCGGTCATTGCTTCCTTCATGTCAGTAGCAAGGAGACAGCAAGTGTGTCTGTGACAGATATGGGCACAGCTTGTAGGTTTCAGCATGCTGATATGAATATTTAAACCATACACTGTGGGCACAACAGTGAGTGGCCCAGCCCCATCCTGCAGCTGAGATCAAATGTCAAGCTGGCTGCTAGACATGCAGACACCAGCAAAGAGGACCTCATATGTGCTGCATCATATAGTATGTTGTACCACATGTCAAAAGCACAAATCACTGAAGACATCTGGGTTAGGGAGGCTGGTAAAAACAGTTCATTGCATCACAGCCCTTCTACTTTGCAATTACTCTTTTTTGGAAAATTCTCAGTAAAATTCTTTGCAACCAAAATTAAATAACAATATATACTTTTGAACACCCACCATGTATGTTGGAGGGAGGGTCACAGAAACGCAAAGAACATCTGTCAACACCAGACATAGGGGGAACACAACCACAACATACCAGCAGCTGTCACACGTGTCACACTTTGGACTCCCCACCAACATCAAGGACATATGGCTGCTGATGTCTGTGGTTAATTGTTTTACCACTTATTCTTCCATATAATACTTTTCTTCAATTATATCTTGGCCTGTTTAACATTTTATTTTAAACATATTATAGGTGTTAATATCTCAATGAGGATCATTTGTGCTGCATTGTGCAATATGGACATTTACCACGGCAGACTAAACACACAACTAAAGAGCTGTCATCTGGCCCTGCTGAAACAGCAATTCTTCAGTGGTCCTTTTGATAGTTCACATGACCATTGGCACTTGTTCAAGGACAAGACCTACTAAATTTCAGTTGAATTCCAATAAATAATTTGGTAACAACTGAACTAATTACTTATTGTTCTTATGTAATGGCTTGTAGTCCACCTGTCTAAGGACAATAATTCTGAGCCTTTGTTTCTCCACATTTGACCACCACATTGGTGGTGAGGGGATGCTAGTTCTGGTCAAGTTGGGCTGGGAGTCATCAGTCTGTGTAGGATCGCATCATCATTGTGGGATCGGTCCTGGACTGCTGCATACTCAGTGCTCTTTTCTTGCATTTACGTTTCTCTTGAGTTGAATTACAGAGATCATCATAACATGAACGGCTGTTAAACTGTGCTTATAAAATTCAAAAACATAATTCAAGTTTTGCCAGCTTTTATTTTGTCCAGTATATCAGTTTTCTGATTTGTAATATGTTGATAACACAATGCAAAAGATAAACATAAACGGTAATCGTTTTCACATAAACTTTCTACTGCGGTTTACCGTGATATCGGTAACAGTTACATCCCCACACTGTAAAACTGTAAAGTGTTGTCACCACGTACTAAACTGTTCCCATTCAGCTCCAGCAGCCAACCTCATTTCAAAAATTGTCTAATTTGTTTCTCTAATTTTGATTACACTGATGATTTGACATATAGCTTGACGAGAACATTGCTCAAAATATTAAAAATTAAAAGGTGAGGGAAGTGAGCGGCTCTCAGTTAAGTGTACAATAATTTGGTGTCTTCAAATGACAACTGGGGGAAAAAAGAGAAGCAATGATACCTCAGCAGTGTCCTTGATGGAGGCGCATAAATGCTAGACAACAGAGCAACCACCAGCTGCTTAAAAATGGCTGAATATTTGTGGTTGCGTTCGCGGCTTCAGTCCTAAACCCGTAAACCCGGAGCAATCCAATGGAGGACCTCCATGGGAATGTGGTGAGGGGCTCTCTCCCAGGGTACAGCCACTCATTAGCTGCAGCCCGGCATTGTGACACGCACGGAGTTTAATGAGATGCAGCCAGAGGAAGCAGGATGGTGCCACACTGTTCCTCCTCCACCGTCTCCTGGTGGGAGCCGCCTCCATTCGTAGGTGGAAGAGGGATACAGCGAGGGGCGACTGGCATCAAACGCATCCTCATTCTCCTCCTCCTCATCTGAGCGGCCCGATCAACTGGGTCTACTGGACTGAGAGGGGCTCCTCAGAAAATTTGGCTGGTTGCAACCATCAAATTGCTGCTGCTGAGCTGCATTGACGCACAGTCACGGAGATTCGAACTGACAGGTGCATCGGCGACGGTTCGGGCACAGAATCCCTCCGCACTCCCTTCATGTGGACGGACAGCAGAAGGGAAGGACCCGCCGCCACACAACAATTCACACCGATGCATTTCACGGTGAATATCATTGAAGGATAGCCGTGGTGACGAGCTAGCAAGCACCCGCTGCGACGAGGCGAGCAGCGGCAAGCGGCTCCTCCTGCCTCCTTGTGGCTTCTCTCGATCACCGGGTAATACAGCGCGGAGGACAAACAGCGCAAAGATGGGCGCTGCTGCCTTACTCACCTCTCTGCCATTTTCCCTAATGATCTCTAGAATCCGTTCACAATAAATCCAACAACGCCTCCCATGGTGCCATGTTTGCGGTCGCCGCAGTCACTGGATCACTCCTCACACATCTACACTAAGCTGTCGACAATAAGATACTCCACTTCCGGTCCGAGCCTTCACAATATTGTTATCTTGCCCACTTGGAGTTCAGCTACTGCCTTTTGTTTTGAGGCATGATAAACCAATCAACATCATATATTCCAAAAAAGCCTGAGCTTCACCGGTCTTGTACGAAATTCTGTTCCCCCGAAATATTTTGTTTCCCCTGTGTCGGGAGCGCTCACGCACAGCACAGAAAGTCGTGTTCTCACGCTGCATAGACTTTGAGTTTGTCAGTAAATTACAACACGTAATCGAAAATTAATCATGGTTGAGTTTGTCGGTTAAATTACAACACGTAATCGTAGTGCAGTGACTTCCACAGTCAGGGGTAAGAGATGGGTCAAATGAGTTGTTATGACGCGCTGTTGGCTTCCATAATGATCACGCAAGGCTCGGCGGCGTTTCTTACTCTTTATTTTACGTTGATCTTAAATCACTCACAAATTGCAGAGAGACTGGTTAATAATAGCACACGCAACCTTCGCGCAAGCTTCATGCAGTCAAGCTCCACGTAGCGGTCAGCAACAATAATTGTGGCTACCCAGCCCTCCTCTCAGGCAAAAGCACCCGTGCAACCGTAACGGCCCATTTTGACAGCTCGGCCAGTGACTGATTGACACCACGTGACCCATGCCAAAACCCATCACCATGGCAACGAATTAAACAAACAAACAAATAAACAAACACCAAAATAATATTTATGGCTCCTACTCAAAGTTACTTGGGGAACCAATTATTTCAGGCTGGAAAAAGAGGCTGAAATTACCTGTTCTCCCTGGTAACTTTGGAAAGACAAGAGCAAACCTCTTCAAAATCACAGGAGTGAATGTTTATGAGGAGAGGAAGAATTATCCCAAAATATGAGGTGTCGAAAGTTACCAGGGGGAACAGGTAATTTCGGACTCTTTTTTAGTCTGAAATAATCGTACCCCCCTATCTTGAAGAGAAAGCAACCAATCTCCTCATAATATTGTATTCTCCAACTGCACTCACATTCTTTACCTCATTAAGCATTCATGTTAGTTTCCTGTTGTTTTTCTGAAAAATGTCACTTCATTTGAGCAAGTAGGTGTTTCTCTAAATGGCTTGTCTTGAGTTCAGTCCCCAGCCAAATTGATTTTGTGGTTCACAAACTGTGTTGGTAGTTGCAAACTCTCTAACAAGTGTGTTCTAGAAATTGTGGTTTTGCATAGCATTTCTCCAGAAACTATTTAGATCCCCTTTGCACAGCTAAGGGCCAGAAAGTCCCACTGCTCCAGAAAGAAGGATTTCCCTGTTCACGCCCTGAGCAGACACTTTCTGTTCTCTGACACACCCTTGTTCCTAGTCTACAAATCAGTGCTCACTCGGTTGTGCTTTCGTTAATATGGTTTCACTGTGGTGAATTTTGGTGGAAGTTGTCTTCTTTCATTTCTTTACTGCCTCATCTTCTGGTGGTCATTAAAATGTAATGCAGGGTGTTATTTCCTGGGGGGGGGGGGGGGGGGGAAACCCTTTTGCCCCCCAGG
>JASSRZ010000940.1:0-11440 GCA_032164315.1 Malacoctenus gilli
ACACACACACACACACACACACACACACACACACACACACACACACACACACACACACACACACACACTTCTTTTTTCGATAAAATTTAAAGGACAACAAAAAAACGCTGACTGGGCAAAAACTGCTGCCTGACTAAAGTGTTCAGTTTCTTCGATCAAACAATATCATAAACAGATTTATTTGATAGAAACACAGTGTTCCCTCAGTTCAGTTCTAATCTGGACATTTTTGAAACATTTCACCCCTTCCTGAAGTTGAACTGCTGACATGGTAACTCTAAATAAAACTCAGGAACTAAACTAAAACCCTACTTTATAAATTTTGGGTCCAGGAAACGTGGGTTAGTTGAATTGAGACAGGCTTTTTTTCTGATTTCTAATTTCTGAGTGTGATTATTGTGAGTTTTACAAGCAGTTCATCACACATCTACACAATATGACTGAGAAGTCAATGACAAATCCAGTGCACTGTCGTTTCATAAATGTTATCCTTTATGTACAGAGAAATTATGGATAATTTTGTGTATGTTAACGATGTGATTAGAGAATTACAGTTACTCACACATCGATATCACATCAAGCAGCCCCCCAAAAAAACAGCCGATTAAGCTCTTGGAACCCTCCCGTGTGAATAAGGAACTAGTTGTCGGCAGCGTTGACTGAGCCTTACCTGAAGGGTCTGTGGAGTGGCAGGGGGGCAGCCTGAGTGGCGCATCCTGTCTGAGTAGACCCGCTTCCAGGAGACCTGCACTTTTATAGAAAGGCGGCGCAGTGGGAGGACTGCTGCTCGGAGGTTCCGTGCCTCAGTGCCACACGCCCTCTCCCACCCAGACCTGAAACTGATCAGTAGTACATCTGGTGTCATAGGACTTTTTTATTTGGAGAGAGGACCCAACTTTTACATGTGCATCCACCAGTGTGTTAGCTCCACCTACCTGTAATGACTGCAATGGATGCTGAATCAAGACTTTTTCGTGTTGTGTGGAGTATTTTTTTGAAGATCTGTTGATCCTATGATCTGTAGGAAGATATACGAGGGCCATGCAGTCACATACTGGCACCTCAGTATGAAAGACGGATCTGTGTCTGAGCGGCAGCAATTCAGGCGATGTGTCAGTCTGTTGTGGTCAAGAAGCAGCCGCACCAAGAGAAAATCTTTCAATTTACTGGTCAGTCCTCCTTCCCACCCTCACCTGTGGTCATGATCTTTTAGTGGAGAGCTCAGATAGAAACGTCTCAGATGAGCTTGCACTGCAGGGTGGAATGACAACACCCTTAGAGATGCTCGGCACCCTTTCTGCCAACCAGGAGGAGCTCAGAGTAGAGTAACTGCTTCTTCACATAGAGAGGAGCCAGTGGGGACGGCTCAGGTGTCTGTTTAGGATGCTTCTTGGTCATTCCTTGGGGAGGTGCCAAACTGGGAGGAGATACGATAAGAACCAGGACATTCTGGAGGGACTTCATGACCTGGCTGGGCGGTGAATGCCCCAAGGAGTCTCGCCAAAAGAGCGTCTCTGCTGAGATTGGTACCCAGTAGCTTGACTCATCACTGTGATGTGTCCACTCCTCTGTTCCACTGGAGTTGGCTTGCTGTGTGAAACCACATACAGTGTCTTTGTAGGAACACCACCAGGCTGATAATAACCTGAGTTTGATAAGTAAAACTAACTCTGTATGTGAAATACAGGAGAATGGGTGATTTCGTATCCCACTAAAAATTAAGTGTCACTATGGCAACAATCAAACCCTGAAATCCAAGTAGGTGTCATGATTAACATAGTTTTTAATAAAAGTCGGGGTTTTCATATGAGTCCATGGAACAAATTTGCTCATGAGGACTGCAGATTATAAAAAAAAATCTTATGCATGAGAATTGATCTTTGAGTGCTGCTGGGTTGACTTTTTCTCATCATGAATGAAGAAGACAGTGTAATTCTTTCACAAGACTGCAGCTTCTATGAGAACATCTTCTATGATGCTCACTCCATTTAAGGGTCACAGAGGGAGCTGGTGACAGCTGTCATTAGGCGATGGCAGGCTGTGTCCGGAAAGGTCAGCAGGGCACGTGAGCAAGCACGCGCACGCACGCACGCATGCACGCACACGCACACACATGCTTCACATGCCTGCGGCCGGTCTGGTCACTCGCGACTTATTAACCTCTTTTAGGAATGTTTATTGGAAAATGGACTCATGTTAAATGTCTTGACTTTAAGATTTAGGCTGAGGAGGGCTCTTCACCCTCCAGGGTAAAGGTTTTGAAGCAGTGTCACACCGAGGTCCAAAGCATAGGAGCCACAGGGCTGCTGGGGAGTGGTGGTCTCTATTGACTCGTATATACATGATAAGATTAGAGTGAAGGTTTGAGCCGAACCTGGATGTATGTACTCTGGCCAGCTGGAGGTTGACACTTGTCAAAGAAGACACAGACACTCTGAATAAACCGACAGAAACAAAATTGCTTGTATTTTGAAAATGAGCGTTTAAAGGCAGCATAGTTTTGGCCCCTGCTGAGACGGTTTAATGCTCCGTCATCTCAAGCTATGTGTCTTCTCAGACACTTACTGACCCCGCGTCCACCCCAACTGCAGCTTGAGCAGGTGCGACTCGAGTTCCTGCAGTGGTCCGGTCCGGTCCGGTCCGGTCATTATCTCCGCAGCAGCTTGTTGACAGTCGCTTGGTTCTTCTGCAGTTTGGCCCTCATCTGAGCGATCTTCTCCTCCTTCTCCAGAGCCTGGTAGTCGACCGTGGCGCCAGGCACACCCGCTGACTCCCTCCCTCCGCCGTCGTTCAGGTCCATTTCTGGCCGCCCGTGACCCTGATCCATGCTCTCGGCCTGCCCGCCAGCGTCCAGCTCTGGCTCTTCGTCGCTGAGTTCCACCACCGCCTGCTCCGTCTGAGGATCGCCACCGAGCTGAGCCTGGCCGTCATATTGTGAGGCCCCTGATGTGGTGCTGCTGTTGATGCCTGGCCGCACCTGCTGGACAATTAATCAATCATTGTGGTTGCTAGAAACGTGACAAAACCACTGATAAAATACCGTATTTTCCTCACTATAAGGCGCACCAGATTTTAAGGCGCATACGATAGACGCTACAGTAGAGGCTGGGGTTACTTTGTGCATCAATTAAATGGAGCTGCGCTGAAGGGAATGTCAACAAAGCAGTCAGGTCAGTCAAACTTTATTAATAGATTACAAACCAGCGTTCTGACAACTCCGTTCACTCCCAAAATGAATAAACAGTCTTCTTCACTTGGCGCAGGTCATCTTGTTGCTTCCTCCACTTCCGCACCATTGATTCGTTAATGTTAAATTCTCTTGCTGCTGCTCCATCCCCGTGTTCTACTGCGTGAATGATCACCTTGAGTTTAAACTGCTCACCCCCTGGCTGGTCACGGGTGGTGGCGGCTCCTCGCTGGCGGCCCCGCTGCAGAGGAGCTACCCACTCTCCTTCGCCGCCACGCTCATGCTAGCGCTGCTCGGTCACCACCACCTCACGCAGTCATACATCCCAGCATGAACCACGCGCTTGAAGTCGGCGGCTCCTTACCATAGTTGCGAGACCTGTTGTGGCTCAATATTGGTCCATATATATGGCGCACTGGATTATAAGGCGAACTGTCAGCTTTTGAGAAAATTGGAGGTTTTTAGGTGTGCCTTATAGTGCGGAAAATACGGTACTTAGGTTGTGTTACCCTTTACCTGGTCAGAAGGCGACAAATTGGAAGTTGAGGAATGAGCAGCCTGAGAGAGGGGCTTGGACTTCTGGCTGTGGTTGCGGACTCTGATAGAGAGGTAGATGGTCCCATCATAGATGATGACAGCTTCCTGGTAGTCGTGGTGCACGACGCGCTGCGCCGGGCTCATCTGCATGTCGTGCACCGTGCCCTGCAGCACCCGGTAGGCCGCGTTGTTGGCGGTGACAAAGGGCATCCGGAGCGGCACCTGCGAGGAGCGGATCTGAAGCAGCAGGGAGGACGCACGGTCCGGCTCGCTTCCACTCGCACGGGACCTCCGCCAACCTTTCTTGCGCAATTTGACAGGAGATATCCAAATGGCAGGCTTGGGTTGGCTACCGGAAACCTCGGGCTGGAACTGATGGATTCGTCTCCGCAGCGATTTCGGTAACTTGTTCATCAGCACTTGTTTCACCACCGCCTCAGAGGGAATGTATATCTCCAGCTCTTTGAGAACATCCATGTTTGGTCCTTTTCCCTGCAGGCACAACAAAAATGGCGATTACTGGGAGAGCAAGAACTCACACATCGGCAATGTTGTTTACGATATACAGGTGCAGGAAACACAGTGAGTTGGAGCAAACTGCACAGCTTTACATTGACAAGTGGTGAATAAACGCCAGCCCCTCGCAAAGCAAGTTGAGTGAAGTGGTGCTGCGCAAAAGGCGAGATGTGGCTGGGTGGTTCCCAATTGAAAAGCGCCCATAGGACTGAAGAACTGTCAACATAGTGGTCAGTCTGTGTATCTGTTCATTGAACCAGTGAGTGTCCAAGCCTCCCTTTATGTTGTTTTGAGACAATGTCCAAAGCGGTCACGCCCCCCCCCCCACCCCGGTCACATGTATGCAGCAGTTGAGCCAAACTCTGAGCTGGACGATACATTGCGAAAATCATCATCATCATCACGAAAGCAACCTAGACAATATGCATCTTGCAAAAGACTAAACATCCATGAATTGCGTACACCTGGGCACCATGAATTCATCAGCGTACAGGCAATAAGGTTCCTGTTAGATCAGGAAATCACACCAGATCACAAGACCACTTTCAGTCCACTTTCAATCCAACCATCAGATCATTGATCTGATACCAAGTCAATCCAGTATCACTGATATCAGTACTTTGAATGATTAAGCTGGATGCATCATCAAATTGAGAGATATGACAGATGTTTGTGGCCTTTCTATAACTTTGTTTAATAAAGCAGAATATAAACTAATAATAATAATAATAATAATAATAATATGTCATCATTATATTCAAAAGTATTGTTCACAAACAATTTAGCAACCATTATTTTCCCAGTGATCATTGTCAGGGCAAACTAAACAAAGTGCACACAATCATTCCTCTAAAAAAATCAACACAATCCCCCTTTTTATCTCCGGATAGGAGTAAAGTATGAGGTTGCGTAAAGAAATGAAACTGAAAGTACAGGACCGCAATCGTCGCACCGCATGGGTCGATATCAACACGAACCTCAGTATCGGAATCACGATCGGTCCGCCACACAGCCGTTTCGCTGATCGGGGAGTTGCAGCGGCTCGTCGAATCCACCGCTATCGTTTGATTCGAAACAAACGAACAAACCTTCGTTCGTGAACGTCTCAGCTCCGGTAGACACAACGACGCAGCGTCACCGGTGGGTGCAGGGAGCAGCTGAGGAGCTCTGGCAGCACCGGCGCCCCCTCCCCTCCTCCACTCCCTTACAAATACAACCGCCAAGCGTAAGCGGAGGACTCCAAACAAACCGATCCCGGCAGCGTAAACCTCACGGGGTTAAATGAGGTCACACACGCTTTACATCCCGACATCGCGCGTGGAGAGCCACGTGACCTCCAGCCCAGGGATACTTAAGGAAGAGGGTCATTTTGGTAACGTTACCTCAGAGAGCCGATCAGTCCAGGTGCAATCACGCCACCGTTTAGCTTGGCCAAACCGGACTTCCGGATCATGTTTTTTTTTTCCACAATAAAAGTATCGTCGAATTCATTTCATGCCAGAACTAGCAGATCACCGTGTAAATCCACCAGACCTGTGAGTTTTCTTTGAAACAGTGTGAAGCTAACTGTTTCACACAACTGCAACAACACAAATAATTAATCACTAATAACTGAACGAAGACATTTCTGATCGACTTTTCTAACCGCTCCAGATATTTATGCCTCTCCAACTGTTTTCTGCCGTTATTTAAATCTAAATTTTCCAATTAAGATTCCTGTGAAACAGGAAGTACAAATGTTAAATATGTGTTTCAACTGTCCACCAAACCTGGTTTAGTTTTGACAAGTGGGGTCAAAAGGCTGTTGTGCATCTGAGATTAGACAACTGGATTCAGACCAGTGGCCCCCAACCGAGGGAGATCTAGGACATCAATGGAGCCATCTCGAGTGGCTTTATTTTGAAGGAGGAGGACACTCCTGAAGGAGGACATCAGACAGGGAGGGTGATGCTGCAAGTCACCAGTCCAGGAGACACACACACACACACACACACACACACACACACACACACACACACACACACAAACACACACACACACACACACACACACGGAAGTACTCAATACATGTACAAGTGTGTGTTGCAACCATGCCAATAAGTGAATAATGATGATAAAGAGCTCAAAACTTGAAGGATCACCAGGTGCTGTAAAATTCACTGCTTTACTGCAGAACAAAGATGTATGAAAACACTGACAACTAGAAAAAACTTGTAACTGACGCAATTCAAAGACAAGGATCATACATGAGCAATAAAACATGCAACACTGGTCATTCCAAATAGAAAAAACTGGACAGTGCAGCGAGTGTGAGTCCAGAAAACCGAAGTTTACACAGGAAACTCTTGTCTTGTCTTGAACTCTAAAAACTTCATGCTGAACATCTGATAATTTAAAGCTTTTATACCAGCGCAGCTTTGTTTGCATCTTAGTAGCTAACGCTCAGTGCAGCATTGCGCCAGTTCTGCAGCCTCGCTGCTCGGGTGTTGGTCTCAATGCCAGGAGACAGATTAGAAACAGAGGTTAGTTGACTGGAAAATTGCAGTTAGTTTGTGTTTGTTACAACATCTGTGGTCTGAGTGCAGTGGGAAGGTTCTAGTTGACACCCCCCCTAGTGGTAAACAACGAAAACATCTATCAGCAGTGCACAAACGCCAGAACGTTTCTCCTCAAAACATGCTCGACTTCGCCATCCTCTGTCAAAACAGCTGGCCTGACTCAGTCGTGAGCTTCATGTCAAGAAGTGTGGGAGGGGAACACATCAAAAGCAGCCCCCCCCACCCCCCACATGCAACCACATGTATATCCATCTATATTTTTAGAAGATGTTTATTAAAACAAGTTGTTTTCAACATTTTGAACAGTGTATTATCAGAGTGCGTCATATGAATGCTTTGGAAAGTGACATACTTCTAAACCAGGGGTGGGCAATCCTGGTCCTGGAGAGCCGCAGCCCTGCTTGTTTTCAATGTGTCCCAGCTTCAACACACTCGATTGCAATAAGCTCCTCATTATCAGTCTCCTGCTGCAGAGCTGCACTATGACACCAGAAACATTCAGGTGTGTTGGAGCAGGAACACATTAAAAACATGCAGGACTGCAGGCCCCCAGGACCAGGATTGCCCACAGAAAGAAAAACAGTCAATTAAGACAATAACTACGGTAAATTGAAGTTGTAACGTAAACACTGTAAAGTTGCTGATCATTTTCTTGCGAGTTTTGCCCCTTGATGATGCTGCTCCTCTCCTGAAGCCACCCACCACACATTAAAACCCTGCTGTAGAACATTTTCTGGGGGGATAAAATGTGCACGCGTGTTCCAGCGGACTGAGGTTAGTTAGTTGGTAACTGTTGGAAAAACACTCTCATTGGGAACAATACTGTGGAGGTTCGGCCTCAGCTGGTAGCACTTCTCCTGAGCTCCAAATCGCCCGCCTTCCCAGCCTTTACTGGGTCAGAGTCCACAGTTGCCGCAGACAGACAGTCGCTGGCCGGAGCCTCCTGGGCCTGACAGTTCTGCCTGTTCCTCCCTGCTGAGCCATCGTGTCGGTACAGCTGCTCTCCAGCGAGGGCCTTTGTCCGGGACCCTCTCTTGCTGACCTGCTCGGCAGCGAGCGTGGGCTCCTGAACCTGTGCGATGGGCTTCCTTGCGGGGTCCACAGCTGATGGGCTACAGCACGGACAGACGGTGCGCTTCCTCGTCCGTCCCAATCTCCTCATGCTGGCACCCGCGACTGTGCACGTCCGAGCGTGTGGCCGAGCTGCTGAGTCACCCGACTCGCACGCGCTCAGGAAACTCTCATCTATTGGTTCCATGTAACCAATAAGGGGCACAGATTCCATCTCACAAGGAGCAGTTTGACTCGAATGGCACTTGTGGTTTGAGGGAGTTTCAGTGTTCACTTCAAACACCTGCCGTCTGGCAAGTGGGGGCGCCACATGAGGAGCAGCTGGAGATTCCTGTCCAGTTCCTACACTCCCACTCTGGACACTCAGGGGGGCACGGGGGACGTGGAGCTCCTGCATGCTGCTCGGCTCCCTCGCTCTCACACCCTGCGGCAGCTCTGCGTGATCCTGCGCCGGCGGTCCGGCGGCAACTCCGTCCGTCCTCCGCAAGCAAACCCGCACGTTGGCTGTGATCCCATGGATCCGCCTGAGCTGCTGGTCTGTCACTGGGCAGGGCTTTGGTGCCTGTGAGGGTGTCCAGGAGCATTTCAGGTCAGTAGCGCTCTGGAAGTTAAAAAAACATGAAAGTCAGGCAAAAAATATTCGAAACGGATGATGCAACAGAAGTTCTCTTACCGCCGCTTTGTGGTTGCCTGACTGGGAACATCTCTGAGGTGTTGGACTCTCTGCTTCTATATCCACCCCCCGGAAACCAGGGTGTGGAACAGAGCTCTCGGTCCGGTTCGTCATGTTCAAACCTGCGGGGTCGCCGGCACCCGACTCCAGCCCACCTGTGGCGCTCCGCTCGGGGCGCGCTCCGCTTGATGCCCTCCGACACGCCCCCTCTTCCACTCGCACACTGGGTAACAAGTCAGACGCCGGGTGAACCGGAGATTTGGGTGGACGATACGACACAAATATGACGGTGTCTTCGTCCGCCTGCGAGCTTGGCGGCGTCGGACCAAAGGCCGCTCGCCAGGGCCGGTCCTCCTGAGCCTCATCGTCACAGAGGTCGATCACTTCGTCCACCTGCCGGGGACGTTTCCTCTTCAGTGCTGCTGGACTGCACTTCTTGGCCACAAAAAACACCTTCCCATCAAACACGAGCAAGGCCTTCTCCTCCGCCAGCGAACTGTCGCTCTGCCTTGTCTGACAGGGTGCTGCTTCACCAGCTTCGCACTGGCTGCTGACCTTTTCTATACTTTCTGCTGCGTGAAGAGACTCCGGCGTGGCGGACGGAGGGCGAGAGCATTTCTGACTTAGTTCTGCAGCCTCATTCTCTTCCTCAACCGGGATACCGAGTCCATTCCCTCCATTCTGGTTGATTCGGTGAGGACCTGCTTTTTTAAAAACGATACCGCGCTCCTTGTTAGAATTCATCTTGGAAGTGGACACGGAAGCAGGAAGTTGAGGCTCCACGGCCTCCGAATCCCCTACTTCTTCAACCACCCACCTCGTGGGACTGTTGGGTCTCTGTGAAACCTTTGGTATCAGTTTTAAATGGGGTTTCGCACACACCGGCGGAGCACCTTGGTTACCGTTGCTGCATTCCTTGCTGAGCAGACCGGCTGCACGGGGTGCGGATTCTCCTGGCTGACTGACACCTTGATGCACATTTGTAACAGGAGACATAGTGGGTGGACTCGATCCAGTGCAGAGGGCTTCCTGTGTGGTGAAGATCTGCTTCTTGGGGGCCGGGGGGAGTCGATATGCCGGGACGCTCTGCGCTTGAGCAGTGGGGGGGATCTGGAGGTATTGTCCTCTGGGGAGCGCAGGGGATTTCACAGTCAGCGGGAACTGATTTGTCAGTCGAAGTGGCTCCCTGGAGTTCATAGAAACGGCTGGATTTGGCGGAACTTGTCCGGAATAGTTGATGGTCTGCTGCTGTGGCAGGTGTTTGGTGATGGGATGACCAATACCTGAAGCTCCTGCATTGGAGAGCACCGTCATATGTTGTGACGTCTCCTTTCTGCTGCACGGCTGAGCGGCAGAAGGACCCGCAGTGGATTTTCCAGCTACGCGAAGAAAGTCCAAAGCAACGTCCACAGCAGCAGCCTTCAGGGGAGGTCGATCTGCTTTCGGTTTGCTCACGCGAGTCGGGACGAACTGTCTGTTGACCATGTGGACGGGAATGAGCTTCATGATCTTCTTCCCATCTGCTCCAGTGGCAGGCATGGCCTGGTAGAAGACCCCAGTCCCACTGCAACACAACAGTGAAGGTCAAAACAAAACAAAGAAGCAAATAGCTGGCCACTAACTGCTACCATCAACAAGCAGATGGTACAAGACTAACAAGTGCAACCTCAGAGCGACCGAGGAAGGCAAAAAAGTGGCGCTAGCCAAGCTTGTGACTTCATCCCACCCCTACCCAACCTTCACCCTCACCTGCAGATAACCTATGTCTGCTGGCTGGGGCCCACTGGGAGCTCTGTAAGGCTGACCAGACAGCCTTTACTAAAATATAGCTCAGTGATGGCATGCTCAATGGGCTACGTGTGTTTATTTACATCCCTTCAACGTCTCCTTGTTTCTCTTTGTTGTGTCACATCTTTGGCATCACATTGATGCCTGGGCACAGAGTTGGGAGTGTTTCAGTGACTTAGTGTGAATAGAAAATGTTCATGACGTGACACCGTGTGGAAAAGGACAAGTTCTCGATGCAAAAGTGAATTAATAGTCTGTTTGGAGGGACTCAATCATTCCACCATGCACCGATAGTTTTTGTTACGCTTTCAAGCTTATTTGAAGCTCCTTTTTGTTGCTTTCGGTAGGCAATTTAAATGTGGTCCGAGACACCTGTAGGTTCCAAACTGTACGAACCAATCAATTGAAGAAGCTTTTCGTATATCAACAGCCTGTTTGACAGTGTTCAGGTGGAGGGTTTGAATTATGAATAGCTTTTTTTGCTAAACAAACACGTAAAGAGGAGCAGCCTTCTGTAGGAACACCGTACCTGGGCGCCGCCTCCATCTTTCCCCTGGTGAGTCTCCTGACACCGGGGGTTCCTGTTCACATTGGCAGCCCACCGCCGAACCCCGCTGCTCCCCGGACTGCCATCGCCAGGAAGGGTCACCGGGAACCGGAGAAGACGCCGACAGTTCCCTCGAAGCCTTCGTGTCTGCACGGCCTGTCCGACATGGCCCCATACCCGCTCATTAACTGTTCATGGATGAATCATTTACCGGCGGGGGGAGAGTTTCTTTCTCTTTATCCGCTTTTCACTTGCGCCCCTCATCCAGAGTTGATTTTTCCTTCTTCTTCGGGGTTTTCTAGGAGTTTTCAACCTTACGTTGCATCACTGCCACCTTCTGGTAATAAATGATAATTTATTTTGTCACCATGGAGGGTTGTTTGCAAAAATACCTAACTTGAAAACAATGAACAGACCGCTCTGTCACGCAGTTGCTTGTAATGTAAGTGTAAATGTAACGTCATGTACAACTACAATGCGAAACGAAGGCTTGTGTGTGTGTGTGTGTGTGTGTGTGTGTGTGTGTGTGTGTGTGTGTGTGTGTGTGTGTGTGTGTGTGTGTG
>JASSRZ010000942.1:0-11431 GCA_032164315.1 Malacoctenus gilli
CACACACACACACACACACACACACACACACACACACACACACACACACACACACACACACACACACACAGAGCGACTTGTGGGAACGTTTCATCACAGGCACACACAGCGCTCTGTCTTCACATTCAACCAGGAATAACAAGACTGGTCACTAGAAATACAACATACCTCCTCTCCACCATGAGTTACTCGAGACAACGCATTAATAAAATCACTCTACTCTTTTGTTCTTTGATCATATTTTAACATGTCTGTTTTTAGTTCCAATAAATTGGCAGGAAACCAGCATTTTTCCGTCCCAGCAGCTCTTCTGAGAAACCTAACGTTGTTTTCTCGCCGCTTGTTTTGGTCGCTCTGCATCTCACAGCTGGTTTTACTGCCATCCGTCAGACAACATCAGTGACACTCTCGTAGGAGCGGCTAAGGAACATTTCAGCAGCAGGTCCTTTTTCTCAGCAGCTGGCAGAGAATATCAGATCAAAATCCAACAAGATGTACAGCTTTAAATCCATACCAGTGATGCTGTCAGCCTGCTGAATGCACACGTACGCTGCTATTATTCCTCTTATTACCTTCACAGAACTGAAATCTGTCAATACTGAGTGAAAAAGAACCGTGGGGAAATGCAGGTTTTGCGGCGAGAGGACTTTTTTCGTCTGCGCCTCTGTTCACCATCTGTCACCTGCAGTCAGTAAAGCACAAAACTCTATTTAGCTCAAACACTCGACACCCTGTTGCAGTTTACGTGCTGTAAAGTGATCCCACCCATTTCCCAGTGAGGTTTAATCAGCTTCTGACACGCTGACCGAACAACACTCAAAACTCCTTATTTACAAGCAGACGCACTCCGAGCAGCCGGTAAATCCAGCAGCGATCAGTGAGTTTTATCGGGGCCGACGGCAGACGTCGGGAGCGGCGCAGTCGCGGCCTGACCTTTGAAGCTTCCTCTGCTCAGATCACTCCTCTCCCTCCAATCAGGGCTCGGACAGCAGCTTTAACGAGGTCCCTCGCTCTGACCACTGAGATCTGACCCGAGAGCCTTATGATCCTTCAGCTGATGTGACCTTTGACCTCGAGTTTTAAACTCCAAAAGGAGGTAAATCTGGGTTTCTCATTACAGCGGTAAGTTGTCCCTGCATCCTGCTGCAGGGTTGGACCGGGGTTGTTTAACCTGAAACGGTCAGCAGGACTGAAGCTTATGACCAGCGATGCAAACAGCTGGTTACAAGGTTTGGACGAGCTGGTTTGTTGGCCTCACAGAAGCAGCAGCGGGCACGAGGTTCGAGGAGCTTACATCTGCTCGGAAGGATGTGAAAGTTACCAACTGCCACCCCCAACCTCATTACTTCTTAGCGACTGAAATGCCCCACTGTGGCAGCTCACCGTGTTCAAGATTGCCTATTAAAAAATAGGTTAAATTTCAGAGAAAAAAACGTATCGACTTCCTCTCAACCTGAGGGACTTAAAAGATAATTAAAATGTAACATGAATATGAACCTCACGTAAATATTAACATAAACGGAAACATCATATAAATAATAACTTAGCCTATGGTCAGCTCTCTGGCGGCTGCACACTGCTGCTTGTGTGAGTAGTGAAGAGTTAACTATAACGAGGAAGACTGAAAGTGTTCCTCTCATTCGTATTATTCCAGTGCCCCTTAAATCACATGTTTTTCTTTCTACTGCTTGAAAATCAATCTGTGAGCTGCTGGTTTAGTTTCCAAAAACTGGGAATCTGTTTAATGTACTTGATCATGCAGCCGCAGGAAGAGGGAAGAAGTCACGGAGAAGAGAGAGAGAGAGAAAGAACGAGCGACGAGGAGCCGAGAGAGAGAAGACGAAGGCTGAGTGTCACAGGGTTTAAAAGGAAGAAGCCACAACGACAATATGAATTATGAATTATGTGTGTGCGTGTGTGTGTGTGTGTGTGTGTGTGTGTGTGTGTGTGTGCGTGCGTGCGTGCGTGCGTGCGTGCGTGCATGTCATAGTAGATAGAAGCCAGATTAAATTAAAGCCAGGGAAGAAAGGAACTGCGTGACTTCCCCCTGAAGGAAATGCCAGGAGAGTGGAGTCACTCTCCACCAACTCTCACACACCAGCCTCACTGTTGACAACACATCTGCATAGTTTGTGTTTGGCTGAAGGCAGAAAATGTGCCCCAATTTTGTTGATCAGTGTGTGTGTGTGTGCGTGCGTTTCCTTGTCGTGCACTGCTGGAGATGCCACAAGCATCGACATCGGCGGTTTACGGTTACAGAGTAGGGAACTGGCCCCCTGCCCCCCAAAAGGGAACGGAGACTTCGACAGGTGAGCCGAGACTTGGGAGGAAATATTTATTCCTAAAGATTTTAGACCAGGCGATCCGAGAGGGTGGGGCTTTAACCCCCCCTTTGCCTTGTTCAAAGTGGGGAATGACCAAAGACGCCTATAGTGTCAGTGGTGTGTGTGTGTGTGTGTGTGTGTGTGTGTGTGTGTGTGTGTGTGTGTGTGTTCCATGGTTTTTTGGGACAAGGCGTCCTTTCTTGCACCCCTCTGGAGCTTTGAGGCACAGACAAGGAGCCAGGTGCAAGACAGACACACAAACACTTTCACACAACACACATGCACAAACACCAACACTCCAGCTCAAAGGACAGAACACACACACACACACACACACACACACACACACACACACACACACACACACACACACACACACACACAAACACACACTGACACAGACACTGCTTTCTGCAGCTCAGCGAGTGTGAAAGTCAGCTCACAAACGAGTCTCTATTGACCGAAACCAACGATGCACAGACTTGTGAGAACGCGACTCATCACTGTATTAACGATTTTCTACTTCTGAGTGTTTGTGCTTTTGTTCTGTTAATCGTGCAGCATAAACACTTTATGTGTAGCTTTTTGCAGTATTTATTACTTGATAGTAGTCAGTGTGCTCAGTAAAGTCTTGCTAACCGTAAATATCTTATTGGGAGGACATCAGGTTGTCCTGTTGACATCAATTGGACTGATGTACATGTTGATATCACTCCTTTCAATCTGTGAATTGTTTCCTCTTGTGTTTTGGTTCACAGCGCTTGGGACGTGCTCATAAAGCTGCTCAGTATTAGCTCCATTAATCAAGTATGTTGCACTTCTGAAGCTGCGACAACAACAAAACATTCTCCTTGCTTTGAATCTGTACCAACATGCAGAGTTTCACTGGCCGATGTCTCTCGTGGAAGCGCAGCTCCTCTGGAGCTGCTGAGCGACTTTTCCTTTGAGATGCCGCGAGCTATCATGCGCACAAACGCGAGGAGAACATAAACTCACAGTAAATGCATCGCAACGCGCCCCCCCCCCCGGTCCCTCGTCCCCGAACTGGACCACAGCTGCTATTTATAATGGAAAGCAAAAAGCAACGATGGCAGCAAAGAGAGTTCAGTGACAACCTTTAAAGTATTGATCACTTCATGAAGAGCTGAGAAGATGCTGGTGAGGCTTCCTGCTGTTTACAGCCCATCCGATGCATTTAAGGAAACTTAGCAGTGATATTATACTTGATTACCGGTCGAATTTGTTACTTTTTGGTGTAAAAAAATAAATAAACCACTGAATAACAGCTTTAAGCTCTACAAACAAGAGGCAGTTTGCAAAGAGGGTGAGAAAATAGCCTCACTCGAGGGAGAACAACCCATTGATTGCTTTGGTCAAACATTTGCACCTCTGCTCCACTGATACCCACATACACACCTGAAGAAAGGAAAAAAGCGTGTAAAGCAAAATATCTCAGAGAGAGAGCGAGAGAGAGCAAGAGAGAGCGAGAGAGAGCGAGAGAAAGGCCGCCTTGCACAGCCGCTGTAACGAGATCTAGTAGTAGTAAACGGGGAGTTACATTCTGGGCACCGGTGCAAACTTTCCATAACGTAATGGTGCCGTCACCCCATTTTTAGAAACACACCGAAAAGACTGACCCCCCATCTCTGAAATGGATCCGGCTCCCACCGCGGCCGACAAACCACAACATGGGGACTTTTCCACGGCTGTGCAGCAGCGGCAGCGGCAGCAGTTAAAATGCTGAGTCCCTGAAAAGCTCCACCGAACGGATGCTTTCACACAAAGATTAACAGCCTGCGAAAAGTTGTTCTTCATGGCGCAGAACCTCCCTGGAGGTTTGTTATGATCCTTTACAAGCAACACGGGATGAATGTTGATAACACCGTAACCAACACTTCAGTTGGTGCAGAGAGCCGCCGTGTCGCCTCCTCCCTGTTTCATCGAACTTGGTCTCCGGGTCCGAGGCCGCTGGACGCCGCCCAGACGAAGCGGCTGAGTACACCGGAGGAATTAGCTCGCTGTCGGACGCCATTACCTCTGTTGTTTTAGAGATACGGCTGTGACTCCGCCTCCGCATGTCGTCTCGAAACGACACAGCGAAGCGGCTGCTGGAGGCTGATTCTTCTCTCTCCAAGGCTCATTAGTGTTGATATTGCCTGACTCGGGGGCTGCAGAGATATGAATCAGGGGATGGAGAAGTATTAAACAAATCCTGTTAGAGGAGCCTGCTCACAGGGTCGGAGGGGGCCGGATAAACCCAAGGAAGGCTTTCTTTTGCGGGGAAACAAGATAACGCTTCTCTCCGATAGGTAATTAAACCCAAAGAAACAGAAAAAGTCCAGCGAGATGGAGATTCAAAGTTCAATTATTTCAAAAGAAGCAAGGAAACAATATTCCACTTGGAAAAGTTTTTTTTCTCTAAAACAATCATCTTTAGATTATTCTGCTTCACAAAAAAGCTGCTCGGTAACCGTGAAAAAGTCACAACTGCCGTTGGTAATTGAAGCTCTTTGTTTCAGGCAGCAAAAGAACAAGTTTCGTGGAGTTCTGTTTCCCCCCCCAAAAGACTATGACTCACATTATATACTCATGCTTCCTATTTTTGCTCTTGAATCACCAGCTTATGATTGACAGCTGGAACAGTGCAGATGGAGGGACGACGGCGTCCCACTTAAGTCCAACAGTCAGGATCAAGGTGGCTAACGCAAACTACACTCTTTGTTTGCACACTCCGGTCGGCTCGCCGCTCAGCGACCTGTGACTCCCACCTTCTATCCCATCTCTTGCGTGGCTCAACTGAACCTCCGCCCACTAAACTCCACATCAGACAGGATGCTGTTTATGTCCTGCATACAAACAGAGAGGAGGGTTCATGGAGGGGCCGCCCAGAGCGGCTGCTGCTAATTAACCGGCCTTTTAAAATCAGGTTGCATAAAGTTTTTAATCACCAAATGAGGGGGGAAAAAAAAGATAAGCGACTAATTTCTCCACCGGTTTATCGAAGGGCTTCTGAAACACAAACAGCTCCTTCAGCTTGTAGCGCAGCGATTTTATGGTGGTATCAGCAGCCTAAACTCCTAATTTCAGTTTGGGGGATTTCATTCCCCTCGCGTACCGACAAAGACCCCCCCAAGACTAATTTGGAGAAAACACGCGTTTGAAATGACGCAGGCAGAAAATTAGCTCTGAAAAACGAACCAACATAAGTCCCTTTGAACTGTGTGAAAACAAGGCCAAATAATCCAGAAGGGCCAAAAGCTGCTTCAGCATAACCTGGAAACCATCGCTGTGCTCGGTGAGAGCGCGCCGACGACGAGCTAAAGCATGCACTTCATCAGCAGGAGGAGAAGAAGAGGGAAAACATTTTTTTGCTCCTGTTTTCATCATGTTATATAAGCAATTGTAGTGCATTTAAAAGAAAAGAGAAGCTTAAGCAGTCAAGTACAAATCACTGCTAAAATGTAAAACGAAATAAGACATAAGACAAAAAAATCTAATAAGAAATTCATCAAAATTATAAATGTGACCTTTTTGTAAACCTAAGAGACAATATCTGAAGCAAATCCATCAATTCCACAGGAAACCGTCATGCATGTGGCGCCGGCCTGTTCGCTCGCTCACTCGCCTGCACGGCTCCATCAGAGCGAGGGATCGGAGTGGAAGCGCAGCATGTGCGTGCGGTCGGCCATGTCAGACTCGGCTCGTTTTGATGACACGCGCGCGCCACGGCGATCAGCTGTGCGTCCGCTCGTCCCCGTTTGTCTATGCGGTGTGAAAGAGGCCGGTGGCCTACTTTGCCCCCCACCCCATCCCCCTCCCGCGCGTGCTACTGATGCAAGATGGCTTCTCCTGTGGCGCTCTATTCAGACTCTGTCCAGCTGTAGAGGCAAACCGAGCTGCACGCCATCCTGAATATGCAAATCAGACAATGTTTGCCTAATTGTATAAATGTGGCAGTAATTAAAGGTTCTGCTCATGTTGAAAAACTGCAATAATTCAGAAGACAAATAAACAAACACCCCTGTGTGATGACTTGTTGTTAAATATAACAAGAAGGGCGTGTCCCAGATATGATTTACATTTTTAGTAGTAAATACAATTGAAGACGTGGGATTTAGACACAAAAAGAAGCTGCATGATTTTTACTTTAGATGCACAATTAGAAAACACAATCAAACTGCAGAAATTGTGGATCTACAAAACAAAATAGGATCAAACGTGCCATAAAAGAAAGAAATGGATTAATCTAAATGTATTATTATTTCTAAAGCCTTTAAAGACTACAAGGAGAGTAAACATGAAACAAAAGAGTGAAAAGACTTGTTGCAATTCACATAACAGATTTTTTGATCAAATCTGCCACTTGAACAGCAGCAAAATTTGCCAATAAGTTTGAATTCAGCTTCAAAAAGCAGCACGAGTCAGAATTTTCCGCCTATAACAACCTCTCAGGATGGAAAACCTCAAAAAACAAAACAAAACAGGAAGACACAGGAAGAGGGCCGGAAAGGAGGATGCTGCTTTTTTGTGGGGCTGATATATGGATGCATCAGCTGGGACCAGGTCCAAAGTGAACCAGTTTCTCTCAGGGAGACTCGCTGGTCTCTGCCAGGTTCAGTTCGCAGGAGGAACCTGGCAGATAAACAAAGGGAAGAAGAAGAAGAAGAAGAAGAAGAAGAAGAAGAAGAAGAAGAGACGAAGGAGGAAGTCTTCAAAAAGCACTGAACTGTGCAGAGGAAACTGATGGGCCTCCTCCTGAGGTACGGCTCTGTCATTTAGAGCCAAAATCTGGACTGTGGTTCTCTCTCCACTGCAGCCCCCTCCCCCCCTCCCCGCAGCCCTCCCCCAGCAGACAGGAAGCTGATGCCAGATGAGCAGACAAAGTTACAGGAAGTCGCAGTTACACAGACTTCAGTGTAATGATGTGACGGAGAGGCGTTTTTTCGGTTTATTTCTGGACAAACTTACACCCTCCTAACCACTGGAACTTTCTACACTGGCATTTTTATCACCTCCTCAAAGGCCTGCGGGGTAATGAATGGGATTTTTTCTTAGAAAGAGGTTAGAGACGGGCGGAGACTCGGGCGCTGGTAAATATAGAGGCCGTGCTCTGGCGAGGAGGGAGATCTGAGGTTTCACATTCACGACGCACTGTAATAAAAGAGAGCGGCTCCTTTTCCAGCGACGCGAGGGCGAGGTGGACTTAATCAGGGCAGACGTGTTTTAGGATCCAGTGAAAACACTGCTGCTGGGAGGAGAAACGTGAGGCAACAATGGGTGGGCGGGAGCTCAAACCCGAGTCCTGATGGCGACTCCTTCACAGACTCAAAAAGTCCACTTTTAATACCCGAATGTATTTATTCCTACTGTCAATGAAATGAAAACCCTTCCACAACAAGGTGAGGCATAATGGAAAGTAATTGACACCAGGCTGAGTCGAGGCGAGTCGTTCTGAATAAGTCCAATGGACAAACCATTGAACTGTTGTCTCTAAAATGCACAAACAAAACCTGTTCACACAACAACCTGAGCCCCTGTGCAATCGGCTCCCACTTCATTCTGAATCCTTTCACATTAAAACGTCATTAGCGCTTTGCTTTCGGGCTTAGCGCAGTGAAAAAGGCCTTTATAGGAATGAAAAAACAAAGACTCCCCACCTCATAATCGCCCATTCAGAGCCAGGCTGAGCTGAGCCGAGTCTAAAGACGCGGCGGCTGAGGAATCTGATTTGTGGGGGAAAAAACGTTCCTTCAAAGCATCACCGAGCTGCCATGTGCAGGACTGTGGGATTACGGGGAATAAAGAGCTACTCAGTCCAAGCCTAAAGTCAACATTAACCCCGCAAAGCCCTGGATCTCGCCGCGGTGAGCCGGGCCGCTGAAGCGATGCGGAAGGCTAAAGTCCCCCGTCAACGAGACACTGCAGGTCCACAACAGCCCGAACAAACAAGCTCGATATCTGTCGGTGTGAAAAACACTCTGACAAACACACACGCACACACACACACACACACACACACACACACGCGTGTCGCAGCATTGTTGTTCCCAACTGAACTGAGCGTCCTCTGTTCTCAGGTGACTAGTCGAAGTGGGTGGCTGTGCTAATAATAAGCGCTTCCCCTTCTGATCTGGAATCAGTTCCACCCAACACCCTCGCCCTTCTGTCAACAGTCTGCGGCTCTGCAGCTCTGTGACAGGTACAGTGTGTGGACACGATGATGAGAAGCAACTCCCTCACGGCTTCATGCTTGTCACAGTTGGATGGAGTCAAAGGGAGAAGCTGTATTTTAACGCATTTGAATCCCTTAATGTGTAATGAATAAAGAATTTCCTCCTGATTGTGTTGCCAGGTAAATTACAGCCACACGTTGCTTGAAAAAAACAATAAGAAGTCACCCAGGGTGACAATTTTACCTCTCCATCTCGTTCAGCAATCACTCACAGAACCAACTAAGTAACGATTTCATGGAAGAAAAGTAACAAATCAACAACTGTTTCCTTCTTTTCTACTTCAGTTCTGCTCCACATCTGGACTCTCGTTGCCTCTGTTTGATCTGAAAGCACATTAACTGTCTTCCAAACACAATACTGCTCTTGTTTACAGTGAGACATTTAAAGATGCATTTGCTCAAGGGGTTGTCATGCTGGAAACTGGACATGTGTAACCAAATACGTTTGTTTGCAGTCGACGTCATCAGCTGAAGTGAACATGGTCATGTGTTGTTCCTCCCTGAGACACGAAACTATGGAAGCGCCACGCAGCAAAAACAGCTCCTCCTCCTCCTCCTCCCCCCCCCGGCTCAACATACTGACCCACAATTCAGCGCCGCTGCTGCTGCACTCTATAAATAGACGGAGATTTAACCTACGGCGAGGGAGGGAGGGAATGGGGGAAAGAGGGAGGGAGGGAAGGAATGAGAGGGCCGGGGAAGGAAGATAAAGAGGGATGAAGGCAGCGGCAAACGTGGAGTGAGGGAACGATCTTGTTCCTGGAGGTGGTGAAGGTTCAGTGGGAACATCTGCTCATTCTTCGCTCGGCTGTTGTGAAGAAATGCCTGTTGCATTAGTTCGTGTCTTTATTGTCAAACACAGTCTCTGGTGCTACGTCGATACTTTCAATATGTTTTGGGCTCAAAAGGACAAAAAGAGCACCGCTGATCTTCCTCCACGTTTAACGAGTCGGCACGAAACTTTGTGCAGCAGCGATGATGAGTTCCCAGGCTGCAACAAACACGTCAGTTTGATCTAATTCGTGCAGTTCAACACAGAAAACTGCAGCTTTGAAATCAAAGACCAACAAGCGACATCACGGACTGCGGTTTTAGAAGCGGCCGCCTGACACGCGAAGCGGCACTCGCTGGCCTATAAACAAAGAATCAAACCCAAGATTTAAGAGCTGCTGAGTGAAAAAGTTCCGTCCTTCATTCTCCTGCGGACAATAAGCCCCTCAGCTGAGCTGCGCTCATCTGACGACACCAACCCGCCACGGCTCTCACGCTGGAGAGCCTGGTATGATTTATTCAGGGGGCGGCAGGCGATGTGGAGGGAGAGAAAGAGAGCGAGAGGGTCTCCCCCGGTCGTCAGGTTTCCACTCAGGTGGGGTTTGCAGCGGGCTTGCATCATCCATCAGACGTCTGCTTCCATCCAGATTTTTTTTTTAGCTCAGGTGTGATGTCACCCCGTGTGATCTCACATTTCGCGCCTGACAGTGGGTCGTCCTGGCTGGCAGCAACTCTCAACGCCGAGAGGCCAAACGTGCCAAGTGTGAAAACCGCACTGAGGCGACGCTTTGACCTTTCATGAAAAAAACTTAAGGGCAAGCGAAGGCTTCACATGCAGAGTGTAGTTTTGACCAGTTTGAAGCAGACAAACTCTCGAATCTCTTCAAAATGTTTCCTGTCTGAAGCCAGCTGAGTAAAAGCCCCCCCGAAAGTCCCAACATGCTCCACATGTTGGGATCAAACGGGGAGGTGTTGAGGGTCATGTGGGCCATGAGACCATCAGAGGAGGCTGACCACTGCAGTGTAATGCCACGGTGACAACAGATACCCAACAAAGCCCTCGGCTTGGCTGACAGATTTACAGTGGATGTTTGACGGCAGCGTTTTTATAGCCTAATCTTTTATTTTGGCCTTTACGCCGTTTAACGTGTGCCAAAATTCCACAGATGCTTTTGTTGCTTGTAAATTCACACAAACATGCACGCACACACACACGCTCTTTACCTTGCAGTCATGTGAAGTCATGTCAAGCTTATTTATAGAGCCGAAAATCACAGGTTTGTCTCGAGGCAGTGGGTTCCAACCTGAGGTCCGGGACCCCCTTGAGGTGGCGCGAGAGACCCCAGTGGAGGCCAGTCTTTTGTTTTACCTGGCGTTGTCAATGTGAGGTAAGAAAACAAAAACAAAAGACCGGAAAATAAAGCAGCAGGATGGTCCGTTCTTTGACTTTGTGCAGGTAAAGCTGATTTGGGGTCCCTGATGTTTCAGATCAGCGCCACAGCACTCAGCAGGTTGCTTTGACTCGTGTTTATTTGGCTTCCTGTGACTCTGCAGAGTGTGAGGGAGCCTGAACCCGGTCTGAAGTAGGTCAAGTTATGTAGGTCAGAGTGCACGCAGTGGAGCCATCAGCACCTTTTTATCTGAGCCAGCTTCCCCCTTTTCAAAAGGAGCAGGAAAAAAAACCCCTTCAAAACAAAAGCAGGCTGATTTGCAGCCAGTTCGCCAGGTCCCGCACGCAGTCCTGCATGGTTTCAATGTACCCCTGAAACCAAAACATGCAGGACTGTGGCCCTCCAGGACCCTGAGCTCTGTTCTGGGAAGTGGTTTTCATGGACTTACACGGGGCCCTTCAAGAGGGTCCCATGGAGCTGATAGGGGACGAGTTAACAAGATAGTAGTCTGAGTTCTGACTCTCTTTTACCCCCCCCCCCTTTTTTTTTTAACTCCAACCTGATATTGACTAAATGCCACCAATGGTTTCCCAATATGAATATGTCATAAAATGTATGTAGCAAAAACATGGCTTGTGAGTGCACACACACACACACACACACACACACACACACACACACACACACACACACACACACACACACACACACAC
>JASSRZ010000943.1:0-11430 GCA_032164315.1 Malacoctenus gilli
GTGTGTGTGTGTGTGTGTGTGTGTGTGTGTGTGTGTGTGTGTGTGTGTGTGTGTGTGTGTGTGTGTGTGCACGTTTGGTGGGGGGGGCATTTTGTTACAAATGGAAATAAAGTTGTTTTTTTTTACTGCAGCTGTTGGTTTCTTATTTGTTTGCTTCCGGTCCCAGGGCGAAGCTCCGCCCCCTTTGATTGCAAAGTATTTTAGATATAAATGTACTCAGAGCATTTGTAGTATTACTGGTCAGAGCTGCTGATCTGCACACTGCTGAAGGGTCTAGTCCAGGGGGGCCCAAAGTGGGTCCTCGAGGGCCGCCGTCCTGCAGGTCGTAGAAGCCTCCCTGCTTCAACACACCTGATTCACGTCAGGCTTGTGCCCAGCTCTCCAACTGGTCCATGTCCTCCCAATCACGTGTGTTGGATCAGTGGCCTGCAGGACTGCGACCCTCGAGGACCCACTTTGGGCCCCCCTGGTCTCGTCCGTCTGACTGCAGGGGTTCAGAGCAGGCCACTGGTGCCTTCAAGGACTTCTGTCTGTGTCGGACAACGGACCTCTGGTGACGAAGGCTTCTCAGCCAGTCGTTCAGCAGAGGTATGACGTCACCGGCCCCTCAGCGTGCTCTGTCGTCACAGTCCGTCCTTTCAAAATAAAACGCTGGGGGGCTTCTCGCTGCGTCCGGCGATCCACTGAGAAGCACGAGCCAGCATTTCCTGTTCGCGCACTGACTCCTCCTTGCGTCCCTCCGCGGCCGCCGTAGCTGCTCCGTTATCAGCTGCTTCCTTTATCACAACAGCTAACTGGCTAGCCGGCTGCAGTCGGAGCGGAGACGCCGGACTCTGACCCTCTGAGCGGGCAGCAGCGATGGCTTCGGTCCGGGTGGCTGTGCGGGTCCGGCCCATGGACAGGCGGTGAGTGTGGGGGGTCCCCGGGCCTCTGAGGGGCTTCAACGGGCTGGGGAGCAACGCGAGGAGCCGCGGAGGAGGTGGAGGAGGA
Source organism: Malacoctenus gilli (assembly GCA_032164315.1). Lineage (NCBI taxonomy): Eukaryota > Metazoa > Chordata > Actinopteri > Blenniiformes > Labrisomidae > Malacoctenus > Malacoctenus gilli. The sequence continues at coordinate 991 of JASSRZ010000943.1, forward strand.
GGAGGAGGTGGAGGAGGAGGAGGAGAGGGGGGAGGGGGGGGTATAAAGGAGGCCGCTCCGGAGTGCGTCACGACTTTGAGCAAAGTGCGAGAATCTTCGCAAAGTCCCATTCAGTTTCGGTGTCAGAACAGGTGAAGAGTCCGCAGGTGATCAGACGTCAGGACCGCGTGACAGTGTGACGTCATGCGCCGGTGGCGCGTGAGGCCTCAGCTGAACTGGAGCGTCTGTGTGTGTGAGACAGGGAGAAGGAGCTGACGGCCAGGTGCATCATCCGGATGGAGGGCAGGGAGACCTCCATCACCAACCTGAAGGTACCTGCAGGCCCAGCGCCCCCCCCCCCCCATCCCACCCCCACCCCCCCTCATCTCACGGCCGCCGTCTCCTCCCTCAGGTCCCAGACGGCCCCAACGGGGAGCCCACGAGGGAGCGGACCAAAACCTTCACCTACGACTTCTCCTACGACTCCTCGGACTGCAGGAGCTCCTCGTTTGTCTCGCAGGAGAAGGTGAAGCAGGAGGCTCGGGAGCGTAAGCCCCGCCCACCCGGGGGCCCCGCCCACCCGCCCGGGGGCCCCCAGGGCATCGCTGCAACCGTCGGTTTTTCTTGCAGGTTTTCAGGGATCTGGGCGGCGACGTGCTGAGGGCGGCGTTCGAGGGCTACAACGCCTGCGTGTTCGCCTACGGTCAGACGGGCTCCGGGAAGTCCTTCACCATGATGGGAGCGCCGGTCAGCACACGCTCACATGTTCAGCGCCTATCAGCCTGATAAGACCAAGAGCGACCCCCAACAAAGTCCAGACCGTGCGCGCGCGTGCGTGCGTGTGTGTGTGTGTGTGTCGTCTCAGGGAGACGCGGGCCTGATTCCCAGGATCTGCGAGGGTTTGTTTACTCGTGTTTCCGAAGCCACGCGGCGGGACGACGCCTCGTTTCGGACCGAAGTCAGGTGAGTCCTCCGCGGCGCCCGCGCGACGCCGACGTGGCGCCCGCGTGACGAGACCGCGTGATGTGTTCAGCTACCTGGAGATTTACAACGAGAGGGTGAGGGACCTGCTGAGGAGGAAGTCCTCGCAGACCTACAACCTGCGGGTGCGCGAGCACCCCAAAGACGGACCCTACGTGGAGGGTGAGGCAGCGCTTCCTCGTGACCTCAGTTTGTTTGACCGCCGTCGTGGTGACGTGTGGCTCCGCCCCCCCACCCGCAGACCTCTCCAAGCACCTGGTGCAGAACTACGCAGACGTGGAGGAGCTGATGGAGGCCGGGAACATGAACCGCACCACCGCCAGCACCGACATGAACGACGTCAGCAGCCGCTCGCACGCCATCTTCACCATCAACTTCACCCAGGTCAGCGCCGCCCGTGTGCCGCAGGGGGTGCCCGCTGGCCCCGCCCAGGTGACCCTTTGACCCCGCCCCCGCAGGCCAAGTTCGACGCCGAGATGCCCAGCGAGACGCTCAGCAAGATCCACCTGGTGGACCTCGCCGGCAGCGAGCGCGCCGACGCCACCGGCGCCACCGGCGTGCGTCTGAAGGAGGGAGGGAACATCAACAAGTCTCTGGTCACCCTCGGCAACGTCATCTCTGCTTTAGGTGAGCGGCCGAGCTGAGGAGGCGGGCGCCTGGACAGCAGAGCTCCGCCCCCTCTCTTCCCTCCGTCTTCGTGGTGTTTTCACGCGAGAGCGATTTGGATTTGAGCGATGCCGGCGTGCGTTTGTGCGTGCGTGCAGCGGACATGACGCAGGACGGCGCGAGCGCCAACCTGAAGAAGAAGTCGGTGTTCGTCCCCTACCGAGACTCGGTGCTGACGTGGTTGCTGAAGGACAGCCTGGGCGGCAACGCCAAGACCATCATGATCGCCAGTGAGCCAGCGCCCTGCTCGTTAGCACGTTAGCACGTTAGCATGCGAGCTCGTACTCAGGTCACGGTTTCTGACGCAACCGCAGCCGTTTCCCCGGCCGACGTGAACTACGGCGAGACGCTCAGCACGCTGCGCTACGCCAACCGGGCCAAAAACATCCTCAACAAACCCACCATCAACGAGGACGCCAACGTCAGGCTGATCCGGGAACTGCGGGCCGAGATCGCCCGGCTCAAGGCGCTGCTGGTTCAGGGCAACCAGGTGAGGACGGACGGACCGCAGAGACCGGCCAAGTCCGCCGGGGGCTGTTGTGATTGGACGGCGGTGTTTATGTTGGTGTTGACGGCTGTGATTGTTTGTCTCAGATCGCGCTGCTGGACTCGCCCACGGCTCTGAGCATGGAGGAGAAACTCCACCAGAACGAAGCTCGCGTGAGTGACTGAGTGAGTGAGTGAGCGAGTGAGGGAACGACGCATTCCCACGGTGTCCCCTGCGTGTCCGCAGGTGCTGGAGCTGACCAAAGAGTGGACCAACAAATGGAACGAGACCCAGAACATCCTGAAGGTAGCGCCGTGGTCCAGCTGGTCCGCGGACCCCCATCCCAGACCCCGGCGCTCAGGTCTCCCGTCTGTTGCAGGAGGAGACCCTGGCCCTCAGGAAGGAGGGCATCGGCGTGGTGCTGGACTCCGAGCTGCCCCACCTCATCGGCATCGACGACGACCTTCTCAGCACCGGCATCATCCTCTACCACCTGAAGGTCAGAGGTCGCCACAGGCAGCTGCGCCTGCCGACCGCGTCGCGCACCAACCTGTGTGTGTGTGTGCGTGTGTGTCCCCGTCCCCTTCAGGAAGGACGGACGTTCGTGGGCAGAGACGACTCGTCCTCCGAGCCGGACATCAGTGAGTTTCCGCCGTGACGGTCGGAGCCGGCGGCTCTTCTGTCCCAGTCTGGTCCGCGTGTTGACGGGTGTGTCCCCTCAGTCCTCCACGGTTTGGACCTGGACAGCGAGCACTGCGTGTTCGAGAACCGCAACGGGACGGTGACTCTGGTGCCGCTGGGCGGGGCTCAGTGTTCGGTGAACGGCCTTCAGGTCACCGAGCCGTCGCAGCTGAACCAAGGTGAGGGGCGCCGGGCGGTCCCGAGGCCTGCTGGACCTGCCGGACCTGCCGGCAGCACTGCGGTTCTCGCGGTGACCTGACGGGGGCGGCGTTTGCCGTGTCTTCCAGGTGCTGTGATCCTGCTCGGGCGGACCAACATGTTTCGCTTCAACCATCCGAAGGAAGCGGCCAAACTGAGGGAGAAACGGAAGGTCGGAGAGCCCTGGTGGTGCCGTGTTTGTTTGTTTGTTTGTTTGTTTGTTTGTTTGTTTGTGTTGACTCACGGTGGCCTTTCCTTGGCACAGAGTGGCCTGCTGTCCACCTTCAGCCTGTCCATGACCGATCTGTCCAAGTCGTGTGAAAACCTCTCCACTGTGATGCTCTACAATCCAGGGTGAGAAGGACAACACTCGCAGCCTCAGGCGTGCACCTTTGGTCTCTTCTGGTCTGTTCGGGTCCCTGCTGGTCTCTTCTGGTCTCTGTTGCTCTCTCTTGGTCTCTGCGGGTCCCTTTTGGTCCCTGCGGGTCCCTGTTGCTCTCTGCGGGTCCCTGCTAGACCCCGGTTCTGCAGGACCCCGTCAATCCCGGTTGGTGTGTGTTTTGGTGAGGAAGGAGCTGCCGAAAGGCACTAGAAAGGTCTTTAGGTGGACTCGTTGGCCACCAGGAGCTCCTTCAGGACCTCAACCCTCAGAATTGGACCTAGGAGTGGTTCCAGGCATCCCTGAACCAGGAAGGGTCCTGGAGTTGGTGCTTGTGGCACTTCCTCTGCTTCCTCTGTGGGACTCGGGTCTTTAGGGAAGGAGGAACTGTGGAACCAGAGATCGATGCATTCATCAGCCAAGTTCTGGTGGATGAGAACCGTCCTCAGTCCGTCCAGTGTCTGGAATCGACACACCTCTGCTGGGGACAGGTCCTCTGGACTGGCAGCCAGACGGTGGTCCCTCTGTTCAAGGGGAGGGACCAGGACCAGGGGAGGTGTTCCAGCTCCAGGGGGGGTCTCACTTTTCCTGTTCCAGGGTTCCTGACAGGAGACTCTGGCAGGTAGTGGAACCTCAGATCCAGGAGGAACAAAGGGGGTCCTGTCCTCATGATGGGACACTGGACCAGCTTCATAGTGTCTGCAGGGTGTCCCAAGGGTCCTGGGAGTTGGCCCAAGCGGACCACGTGTGCTTTGTGGTCCTGGGGAAGGCTTTCAACTGTGTCACTCTGGGGGGGTTCCAGGAGTTTGGGGTGTGACTGGAGGTCCGGTTCGCATGGCTGGCAGCAAGTCATACCTGTTGTCGGGGCACGTGGCCCTCGGCAGAGTGGCCCCGAGTCCCGGGTCCCTGATGGACAGAAAGACCGGGTGGAGCCAGAAGCCGGTCCACAGGGTCTCATCTCCACTACAGGCAGATGATGTGGTCCTGCTGGCCCCTTCAGACTAGGACCTTCAGCCTGGTCCGCTAGTAGAACAGAAGGTTGAAAAGTGCTGCTGATCCAGGACCTGCTTGGACACTGTGTACGTAGTCAATGGTTCACCTGAAGTGATGATTAACCGTGTCCACCTGTCCTATCGACAGTCTCCTCACTGAGAAGAGCCCCGCCTACCTCAGGTACCCTCTGCTGTAGATGTCCCGTCCCCGACTGTCCACATCCTGTCCTAACTGTTCAGTTATGACTCCTAAACCTGTTTGGACCAGTCCAGTGTGTCCCCTCATTCTGCGTCTGCTGCCTGCTGTCCTCACTGCCTGCTGTTTTCACTGCGACCTGTCCTCACTGCCTCCTGTCCTAATTCCTTCATGTCCTCACTGCCACCTGTCCTCACTGTGTCCTGCTGTCCTCACTGCATCCCGTCTTCACTGCATCCTGTCCTCATTCCTTCCTGTCCTCACTGCCTCCTGTCCTCACTGCCACCTGTTCTCACTGCCACCTGTCCTCACTACATCCTGACTTCACTGCATCCTGTCCTCATTCCTTCCTGTCCTCACTGCCACCTGTCCTCACTGCATCCTGTCTTCACTGCACCCTGTCCTCATTCCTTCCTGTCCTCACTGCGTCCCGCTGTCCTCACTGCCTGCTGCAGCGTGCTGGCGGACTCAGCCGGTGGTCTTGTGTTGCAGGTTGGAGTTCGAGCGGCAGCAGCGGGAGGAGTTGGACAAGCTGGAGGTGAAACGGTGGGACGGCGTGCCGCGCGTCACTCGGAGGCGAGTCCAGAGGGGGGCGCTCGGTGACCGTGTGTGCGTGTGTTCCCAGACGCCTGATCAAGGAGATGGAGGCCAAGCAGCAGAGCGAGAAGGCGGAGCTGGAGCGCCTCCAGCAGGAGGTGGAGTCTCAGCGCAAGGAGTCCGAGGAGGTGCAGCAGCGGATCCTCCGTCAGGAGGAGAGCCTCCGTCGCCGCAGTCAGGACATCGAGAGCCGCCTTCGCGACTTCCTGGCTGAAAAGGAGCGCTTCGAGGAGGAGCGGCGCTCGGAGGTCCAAGGGGCGGAGCTCGCGGCCACGCGGCACATCGAGGAGGAGGTGCGGGAGGAGGAGGAGCGGCGGCGGCGGCGGCAGCAGCAGGAGGCCGCCGAGCAGGCGGAGATCTACCGCGAGCTGGAGAAGCTGAAGAAGGAGCGCGAGGAGCAGCGCGTCCGCCTGGAGGCGGAGCGCCGGCGGCTGGAGGAGCAGGAGAAGGAGCAGCTGAGTCTGGTGGGGAGGCTGGAGGAGCAGCTGAGGGAGAAGCACGAGGCGGCCGCCGCCCTGCTGACCAGGGAGGACGCCTGCCGCCTGGAGGAGGAGCGCCGCGCCCTGGCCGAGCTCCGGGGGAGGCTCCTCCGCGCCAAGGAGGCCGCCGAGCGTCCCGGCGTGGAGGACTCGGCCCAGGAGGCGCGGGCCGCCCAGACGCAGTACCTGGACTTCAAGGAGGCGCAGGTGAAGGAGCTGGGCCAGCAGGAGGAGGCGCTGCGGCAGCAGCGGGAGCAGCTGGAGAAGGAGGTGGCGGCCGAGCGCAGCGCGCTGCTCCTCCTGAGTCACGGCCTCAAAGAGCGGCAGCAGCAGCTGAAGGAGGCGCGGGAGCGCGGAGCGCAGGACGCCTCCGCCGTGGGCCACGAGGAGCAGCTCCTCAAGCAGGCCGAGCACCGGCTGCACTTCAAGGAGCGCCAGCTGGCCGGCCTGGCCGAGGGCCTCCTCCCGGCGCTGGCCGAGGAGAAGCAGCGGGCGGCGGAGCTCCTGGAGCGCGGCGGCGGCGGCGGCGCAGGAGCCGGCGCCAACGCCAACGGCAACCCGCCTCCGGGGCTGGACAACACGCTGTACCAGGTGGAGAAGGAGCTGGAGGAGAAGGAGGAGCGGCTGAGCGTGCACTGGCTGAGCGCCCGGCAGCTGCAGCAGCTGCAGGACACCTACGAGTTCACCGCCAACGTGGCGCGCCAGGAGGAGAAGGTGCGGCAGAAGGAGAAGGAGATCCTGGAGTCCAAGGAGAAGCAGCAGCGCGAGGCCATGGAGCTGGCCGTGGCGCGGCTGGAGAGGCGCCACTCCGCCCTCAGGCGCAGCCTGTCCCTGGAGCCCGACGGCGGCGGCGGCGGCGAGGAGCAGCGGCCCCACCCCGCCACCGCCGCCTGCAGGCCGCCGAGGACAGACGCCGAGCGCGACCAGCACAGGTCAGACGGGCGCCGCCGCGTTCGCTCCGTTCCAGCCGGCCCGCTTACTCTCCGATGACTCCGCCCACCTCCCGTTTTCGTGTTCAGGGTGGAGCGCGAGATCCAGAAGCTCCGTCAGAGGATCTCCGAAGGCGACGACGTCGGCAGGATTCACTCGGTCGGCGCCGACGACAAGTCCAGCCACGGCAGCTCGCCGGTCGCTCACATCCAGAGTCTGAACACGCTGCTGCCGCTCGCCGACGACAGGTACGGCGGCGCCCGCGCACACCCGCGCCCACATGGCGCCCCGCCCCCTCGTCACCGAGCTTCCTCCTTCCCCCCAGGATCAACGCCTACATCGAGGAGGAGGTGCAGCGGCGCCTGCGCAGGCTGAAGCTGCCCAACGGCGAGGGCGGCGGCGGCGACGGCGGCAGCGGCAGCAGCAGCGTGGATCTGTCCGAGTCCTGCGAGTCGCTGCCGGTGAGAAAGATTCGCCTGAACGGGTCGGTAGCGTGCCGGCGTCCGATCACGGCGCACGACGTCGGCTGGTTGGTTCCTGGGCGGGCTGGGGGCGGGGCTAGAGGGGGCGGGGCCCAGGACGGATTGTGTTTTAGCCTGCGTCTCTGATTTCAGCCCCACTTCACCGAGGCCGTTTTCCCAAAGCGTTTCGGACACGCCCCCTCGCTCAGGCTCCGCCCCTCTGCCCGGTCGAGTAACGCCGACTTCTGATTTGTTTTCAGGAGGAGGAAAAGCGGCAGAACGAAAACTCTCGGAGGCAGAAGTACGAGGTGAGAGCGCCACCTGTCGGTCCGTTGGGGAACTGATCCTGGATCCACACGTTGCGTCTGGTTCCGAGTCCGTGTCGCGGTTCGCCGGTCAGTGTGCGGCGCCGCGCCGGGCGCCGTCGTCCGACGGGGACGCGACGTCCCGGAATCCGTCCCGCTGTGATTTGCATGAAGCGTCCGTCTCGCTCCGCCTCTCGCCGTCTCGCTCGCTCTGCGGCCGGTGACTGAGGCGGCTGTGATTGGCCCTCAGCTCGCCGCACGGCCTTCTGGGTGAAGTAGTCACAGAGTCCCCTTGTGCTCCCAGACAGCCTGCTGGTGCAGGGACCCCCCCGACCCGGAGCCCGGGTCCGACCTTTTGGGCCACATGCGAGCGCCCGACGTCCTCCGAAACGTCCTTCCCGGAGGAGACGCGCGGGACGCTGGGCAGGAAAGCGTCTTCGTGCCTCCCGCCAGCGAGCACGTGACCTTGGCGAGCGCCGAAGACGTCGGGCCTGTCGAAGACGTCCTCGCTAACGGGGACGACGGGAAGGAGTCGCCGCCTCCTTCAGACTCGGGGGAGGAGCTGCGGGGACGGACGGCCGTCGGCGGTCTTCGTGATTGGTCGTCGATGTTGGGTCTGGTGTGGACCACTGAGGGACCCGGTCCGGCGGCCGAGGACGGCGTGACTCAGGAGGAGCCGGCGGGCGGCGTTGGCGGCGGCGGCGGCGGCCAGCGTCTGTGGTCTTTACCCGGAAGGTTGCGTGAGGCGTACCGGGACGCAGGCAGGAGGCTGCAGGGCACGCGGGACATCATGTCCAACGTGGGGGTGCAGGAGGTCAAGCACGTCCTGTCCCAGTGCGTCTCCATGATGGCCACCAAGTGCCCGCCCCTCCTCCAGCCCCGCCCTGCCCCCCCGCCCCCCGTGCGTCCGGCGGACCCGTCCGGGGACGGCGCTGTCCCTCGGGTCTGGGACGGCTCTCTGGTCCCTGCCGTCCTGGCTTGTCCCGAAGGCTCCGTGTCCTCAGACCTGAGCGGGAGTCCCCAGGTGTTCCGCCAGCGCCTGGTCCAGCTGTCCCCGCCTTTGTCCCGGCTGCAGGAGTCTTTGTCCCAGCGGGACACGCCGGACTGTCTGTCCCCGCTGTTGTCAGATGCCAAAGTTTTGAGCGTCTTCTGGCTGAGGACGGCGGACCGGACGCAGCCTGTCCCGAAGCCCGCCTGTCTCCTCCTGTCGGAAAAGGAGCTGACCGTGGTGTCCGCTGCCGGCGCCGGCGCCACTGGCGTGTTCGCCGTCCAACACTTGAGCCTGGCGGACGTCACGGAGATCCAGGTGGGCCTGGCGGGCCAGCACGTCCGCGTCCTGGGAGCGTCCGGCGTCCTGGCCGTCTTCACCCACAGCGGCGAGCTGAGCCAGGCCTTCTGCAGGGCCGTGCTGAGGGCCCTGCGGCCCCGGGGCCCCCCCGAGGGGGCCGGGACCGGCGGCGCTCCCCCCCTGCTGCGGGAGGACCTGGCCGCCGTCTCCCTCAGCTGGACGGCCCACGTTCCCGACGTGACGCTGGACGGCGGCGTCCGCGTCACCTCCAGGTTCAAGCGGGTCCTGGCGGACCTGCTCTACGTGGTCCACGGCAACATGGACGGTCCCGGCAGGCCGTCCCTGGCCGACGTCCGTCCTCTGCTCTACGCCAGCGTCGGGCTGAAGGACGCCGCCCGGGACGCCATCGTCCAGTTCCTGCTGACCGACTCGCACCTCGCCCTTCTGCGGGAGGACGGCGTCTTCCACCCGCCGCCCCGGGGGTCCGGCCTGGTCCCCGCCTGGCCCCAGTTCCAGGGACTGGAGCTGCGCCGGCGCTCCGACGTCAGGCGGCTGCTGGTGCGGCAGGAGGACGGCTGTCTGCTGGTGGAGATGCTTTTCGTGAAGGCGGCGAGCGCCGGCGGCGGCGGCGGGGACGGCGACGGCGACTCCTGGAAGCTGTTGTTTGGCTGCACCGCCGAGGCTCAGCGGCTCCTCCTGCATCTGACTAGAGGAGGAGAAGGAGGAGCAGAAGGAGGAGGAGGAGGAGGAGGAGGAGGGACTCCTCTGGAGCAGTGATGAAGCAGAGCCGGAGAACAGGAACCGGTTCTTCTTTCCCGTCTCAGACGCGCTCGAGTGACGCCGAGCAGCGGTCGGCGTGTCGTTCGCCGCTCGCCACAAGTGTGTCGCCGCGCGGCGCCTCGTCCGTCCGTCCGGCAAACCCCAATAAAGACTGAAGCCTGCTTGCGGTGTGATGTGTTTGTGGCCGCAACTCCGCCTCTGACCACCGTGTCTTTTCCCGCCTTCTCTTCCGCCATCTTTTCCTCCCGCAGCGCCTGATGTGTCGGCCGCCCGCGACCAGCCGCGACGGCGCCGCCGAGCCCGTCAAGGTTTGCATCCCTCGCTACGTCCTGCGCGGGCAGGGGAAGGACGAGCACTTTGAGTTCGAGGTGAAGGTGAGTTCGCGGTCCGCCGCCGCCGCCGCCGTCCGTAGAAGGACCCGGAAGGTTCCTCGGCCCGCGGAGTTCCTCTTCGGTCCGGCGAACCCTCGGTTTTGGATCCGCGATGAGCGGGACCCGCCGAGTGTCCTCTGTCTTGTGTCCCGCGGTCAGCAACGGCGCCCCCTGCAGCCGCCTCGAGAAAACGCGTAAACGCGAGTTCAGAACCGGTTGGAGGAGGCTGATTGGCACTGGCCTCCAGTCCGTCAGCCAATCAGGACGCAGGACGCCGCGTGTGTTCATACACGGTCAAAACTAAGATAAAAAAATGCACACGCACAAAAAACACGAGGCGAGAGTCCGCTGGGCTGCTTCCAGTTGACGCTAACCAGCTCGCACCCTGCTGCACTCCGGTGGACTTTGCGTGTGTGTAAAGCCATTTGTTTATCTGTGTGTGTGTGTGTGTGTGTGTACTGGTGCCTTCATCACTCTGTGTGTGTGTGTGTCGCCAGATCACTGTGCTGGATGAGACGTGGACCGTGTTCAGACGCTACAGCCGCTTCAGGGAAATGCACAAGAGCCTCAAAGCCAAATACTCGGAGGTGAGCCTGGAGGGGTGTGTGTGTGTGTGTGTGTGTGTGTGTGTGTGTGTGTGTGTGTGTGTGTGTGTGTGTGTGTGTGTGTG
>JASSRZ010000945.1:0-11429 GCA_032164315.1 Malacoctenus gilli
ACACACACACACACACACACACACACACACACACACACACACACACACACACACACACACACACACACACTTTAGCCTTTGGAGGGCTCCACATGATTCAGGCAGAGAAGCAGGCCAGCAGCATTAACACCACATGACAAAAGAAGCTCTGACAGTCCAACACATCAAGTGTCCGTCACAGGCCTTTAGCCCCGCCCCTCACCTGAGCAGCCAATCAGAACCCGCCGAGATTTATAAAGGACCAAAAGACAGAAAAGCTGCAAGTTCAATGAAGACAGAAATCATTGATTCCTGCACACAGATGCTTGGTGGACTGGCTTGTTAAGCTAGAAAACACACACACACACACACACACGCACGCGCACTCCTGAATCATGTGGCAACATCCATCAGCGAGCTGTCAGAAATGACCTTCAAGCTGAAAAAGAGGAGGAGAGAGCGAGCTGCGAGGACAGAAATACGGCGGCAGAGACAAACACAATATCTGTCAGGATGCAGCGCGGAGGGAAAGAGGGAGGAGGAGGAGGAGGAGGAAGAGGAGGGGGAGGAGGGAGTGATGGACGGAGGAGTGATGAGCATTAGAAGGCTGTCCTGCTGAGATTAGCATGTCCACGTCCTCATCGGATCTGCTCTGGAGTTTCGCCTGTCGCGCGTCCTCGCGGCGGCCGGTCTCGGGGGGGGGGGGGGGGGTTCTCGCCGCCGCCTCGTATTCAATTTAAACTTGACACGTTCGACCATTTTCTCATTAATCCCCCGGCTGCCGGATCACACGTGTAGATTCAACTGTGGCGGCGAGGAACAGAGCGAGCCCCTCGCTACGCCGGGGCGCTATCTGCTGCTGGCTTTTAATTCGATTCACAGCAGATGTTCTCCTGTGGGGGACACATCTGGATGTGGAGTCAGAGGACAGTTCAGGGGACAGGACTGAGGACAGGGGACAGGACTGATCTGTGGCGGGCAGGACTGAGGAGGGGGGGGGGCAGGACTAATCTGATCGGTCCACACAGGAGAGGCGTGTGAAGACGCACTGCACCGGGTTCGCGGTGAACTGCGCCCAGCCAACTGGTATTACAATGGCTGCAACTTGAAGAGTGCAGGTGAGCATTAGCAGGAGTCCCTCTGGCTGCAGCATTAAGCAGCAGAACAGCAGCAACACAAGACGGTGTAGTCATCGTAGAGATTTTTAGCAGCATTTGCAGAATCGACAATATTTGCTATATTGGCATTAGCAGAAGTCCTTGCATTGACAGCATTAACAATCAGAAGAATAGTGGAAGCAGGAAACGTAGCAGCATAAATCGTGGTCACTGAAGTATTTGCAGCATCAGTGCCTTTAGTAATGGTAAAAGTTGTAACAGCAGCAGTAGCATTAGCAGTCATACAGACAAATGTAGCAACAGTCCGAGCAACATGACTCCTGAGCATTAGTACTTGCAGTTCCAGTCGTGCTTACAATAGTAGCCACAGTGGCCTTAGCAGTCATCCTAGATGCAGCAGACGTAGTAGCAGTACAAGCAACGGTAGCATTGGCAACAGCAGCATTAGCCGGAGCAGTCAGAGGAACCGAGGTGCCGGTTGAACAGCTGCAGCAGAGACGGCCGTCAGTGGACCGTTACACGTCGTTGTGGGCGGAGCCAAAAAGATCTCCACGGAAACCAAGCGCACCGAGTCGCCTTCTCGCGACACCAGTCCCTGTCAGATCCCTGCCAACGCTACTCGGTCCCTCCGTGGGTGGTCTGCAGACCACCAGCGCTTCACTGAAACGCTGACTGCCACAAACGAGCGTCCTGGGGCTCGTTCAGCGAATCGCCATCACCCCGCCCCCCTCCAGTAGCCGAACACAGGAAGTGCCTCCCTTATTTGGGCAGGAATGTGGGTCACACCTGCGTGGCACATCCAGAGAAAAGCTTCGTCAGGAAGGGAGATCACTGCAGAAACGAACCAATGCGAAGACGAGGTGAGGAAGAGGAGCAGGCGTCAATTTGCACCTCCTCGTGTATTTTTGGCTGCTGCTGCTGCTGGTGGGCGTTTGCGGACGCGACGTCGCTGCCACGCTCAATCAAAGAGGCGTTCGCAGCCGGACCAGCCGGCTGCAGACGCCTGCAGCTCGCAGTCAGGCGGCAGGCGTGCAGCGAGTGGAGGCCCCCGCACCTGCACCAGGAGAGACGGTCGAGGGACAGCAGCTTAGAGAGCGGCAGAGGCCGGGGAGGCTGCCTGCTCGGATGGACAGATGGAGGAGGAGGCAGATGGGTGGACGGAGGGATGGAGCGACGGATGGAGGGACGGAGGGACGGAGGGATTGGGGGTATAGCCCCTGCCGGCGGGATTAAGCCGCAGATTAATTCCTTAACCAGACATGATGCCGAGTTTCCTGCTGGAATGTAAATCACACATTGTGATCTGGAGATCTGTGGCGGCCTCTTACCTGCTTATCTGTGCAAAGGTGGGGGCGGCGGGGGAGGGGGGAGGGGGGGGGTTACATAACCGATTCCCTCGTGGACAGAGAGGAAATCCTGCATCGGAAAACCGACAGCTTGAATTCTAGCGAGTTAATCGGAACGGAAACGTTCGCGAGATCAGGACGCGGCGGCCGCGGGGCGGGACGGCGAGTAGGAGGAGCTTCGGAGCTGTCGGCGCGCCGCAGAGACAGGCCAGCAGCGGACGGAGACCAGCGGAACCAACGCGACCAATCGTCACATTGTCGGAGGGCCGGGGAACAAAAGAGGAGGAGTCTGACTCCTGCAGGAGGGGGCGGAGCTCTTCATTCCCTTGACACTCTCCTGTCTTGTGCTCGTGTGTCTCTGACCTTTGACCCGTTTCTCAGCAGTGAAGCAGCTTCTTGATGCCAAGAGGAGCATCAGCATCGGCCCAAAGGACCCACGGTCGCTCGCCGGCCCCGCCCTCAAATCCCACCTCCACCAAAGTACCAAAGCAGCAGCCGTCAAAATAAAAGTGTGGGCCAGCGACTGGCTTTCAAACTAAAACCCGGGTTTGGCACCACCGGTGCTGAATTCCAGTCTGACCGCTCGGCACCACGAGCTGCACCTGATGCCGGAGGGAGGGGCCCACAAGACCAGGCCAAGCCCACTCAAGCCCCCCAGCCCAGATCGAACCAGAGGTCCCGTCAGGGGGGCCGTCGGGGCGGGCTGGAGCTCCAACCAGCAGCCAGGCCCGAAGCCGGCGGCGCTCTGTCCTGCGGAGGCTCCTCGGCTGCTCCGTGGCGAGAGTGGGAGGAGGAAAGTGCAGCAGACGGCGGAGCGGCTTCAGAAGAGAGCCGAGCGCCGCGAGGAGGCGGAGCTGAGCTGGCGGAGCACGGCGTGACGAGAGCCACCGGGAGAGCCGGCCTCGTCGCTTCAGCCGCATCGCGACATCTCGGGCTCTTATCGCGCTCAGACGCCGTCCTCGCCGCCTCCTCGCCATTATGAGCGGCTGCTGTTGAGGCTCTGAGGCAGAGCGTGTGCGCGCTGATGCTGGCCACGAAGAGCAAGCTTCCCATCGACACTCTTCTCCGAAAGGCGGCGTACGACTGACATGTGCCGCCGCCACTTCCTGTCGCTTCAACGGCGGCTGCGGGTCGAAGCCACACAGGCCATTTATTCAGTCGGCTGGACAGCAGCAGCATGAAGGGTTAAAAGGCTTCGTGGCTGAAGAATGCATTGAGATGGCGTGAACAGGCTGGAACAACGGGCAGAGCGGCGGCGCAGCAGCAGCATTAGCAGCAGCATTAGCAGCAGCATGAGCAGCAGCATGAGCAGCAGCATTAGCAGCAGCATAAGCATTAACAGCCGCAGCATCAATGTGCTTCAGCTTCAGCAGCAGGTTCAGATTGACCTCATGCTGCCGAAGATCAAGGCAGCGATGAGCGCCGTTCGAGCGGCTATTGATCTGTCTGTCCGCTGCTCATCGCTCGTCTTCATCGCTCGTCTTCATCTCTCTCCTCCGGCTGTTCAGCGACTCGCCTCCGCAGCTCGACCTTCAGCCTCTTGTTCGTCACATGTGCTCAGGTAAAGGTGAATCCCCGTGTGGGCGGGACTTCCTCCTGAGGTAGACCCCTCTTTGACGAAAGGATGAAAGCCCCCTTGAGTTCCTAGAACTAAGGTTCCCGGGCCGTCAGTGGGAGCAGAAGGCCGCCCGTGTCTCTGTCCGTGGTGCTGAACGCGGCGCCGTCTGATGGCGCTGAGCTCCACGCCGTGTTTTGGGAGCGTGGCTCTCACATGTCGCTGGGGAACGCCGGCTCCGTCGCTCACGAGGCTCGGCGGCTCCGTGTCCCCGGCCGTCCCCCCCCCCCCTCCTCCTCCATTGTCCGCAACAGAAACAGCCCCCCTCACAGAGTCATTAGCACACTTTGCCCGGTCTTCCAGCGCTGGCTGTGGCGCAAAGGTTCCCAGAGCAGCTCTGGCTCTTTTGCAGCGCGTTTGTTCCTTCGTGACAAACAATGAGTCTCCTCTTCCAGCCCACCCCCCCCCCCCACCTCCCCTCCTGCTCCCCCACAGCTGCTCGCTGACTCCGCTCAGCCTCCTGCTTGCTCCACTTCCTCCCATCTCTCCTCTCTCACCGTTCTCCCTCCGTGGTCTCCTCTGGATCTGCCCCCCCCTCCCTCCCCCCTCACCTCTCCCCCTCCTGCATTCTCATCTCCTGGCCTGCTGAATTATAGATGTGGCTGTAACGCCACTCAATCGGAGCGGCATGATGAGGCCGCTTCAGGAGCTCTGACTTCAAAATAAGAGAGGAGCCGAACTGAGACGGCAGAAAGACTTGACGAGGGAAGCCGAGAAAGGACGGAAACACACACGATGGACAGAGGCGTCCCCCCCCCCCGCCCCACACACACATACATTCCTCTGCATGGTGGTGGTGTTGGGGGGGGGGGTCCTGATCAGTGGATCACCATACGTGCACCCTCCACAGCAAAACATCCATCACACTTGGAAAAGACGCCACAGAGGAGCTCCAGCAGCTCAGAGACGAAACTAAGTGTGCAGCCGGAGGGGGGGGGGGAGGCAGAGTAATCAGATTACAGCCATGATGCGGTTCCTGGACACGAAAAATCAAACTGCTGTTGGCACCGAGATGAGTCTGGCATCCCCGTGCAACGCGACTGCAGAGCGGAGCTCTCTCTTTCTCACACACACACACACACACGGGGCATTAATAGCAGCGGCTCAGTCAGCCTTACCTTCATCGATCTCCATCTCCTCCTCCTCCTCCTCGCTGCTCCTCTGAGTTAGCTCACAATTAAAGCCCAAAAAGGAGATCCCAGCACCTCCTGCTCCGCTCCTCATCCACCACCATCCACGCTCCGACAGGAAAGGGTGGATCTCAGTAGGATACTGTGCGGGGAGCGCGTGTGCGGGACACGGCAGCGGGAGCGGAATTTGCCGGAACAGACGTGCGCGCAATCAGGCAGAACGAAGAAGAGGCGAGGGGGGGGGGGGGTGACCGGGGATCCAGGTGCCGGCCGTGCAAACACACGAGAACCACTCACGTACGCATAAATCCTCCAAAGAGACGGGGGGGGGGGGGGGGTCGTGGCATAAAACTCAGATTTCGTTCCTCCGGTCCAGTCGGAGCTGCTGCTGCCGCCCTCCGCCACACCGATCCCGGTCGCACACCGACGGACCCGCACTCCGGGGGTGTCCTTGGGTGCGAGCGGCGTCCGATCCGGCTCCGCGCCCCAAACACGCAGCGGCTCCCCCAGGCGGGCCTCCGACACACACTTGTCACTCGGGAGACATCCCGCCGACGCGCGCCCGCCCTCCCTCCGTCCCTCCCTCCCTCCCTCCGGCCGGCCGGCCGGCCCTCCGTCCACTGCGGTGGAAGCTGGAGGCGGCTTGTTTCCGCGCGAAGCCCCGCAGAGGCGGAAGCACTGCGGGTCCGGGCGCTGTCAGGCTCCGAGCAGCGCTCCCGCGGCGGACTCCGCTAATCCAAAGGAGGCTCCGGACGACAAAGGAGGACGGGGAGGCGCCGAAGGTGGAGGCTGAAGCTGCAGGCTGGCGGAGCCGCAGCGACGCTCCGCATACCGAGAGGCGCGTATTTTTAGCAGGAGCAGCCCAGCGGGGCACGCGGCGATAATCCTCAGCGAGGCTCCGGAACGTCACGCCGCCGTCACGTCCCTCCTCCGGCCGCTCGGCGCTGCCTCCTTCCGCTGACAGCCGCCGTTGGCGGTTAGCGAGGACGGCGTTCGTTCAGCGCTCCCACTCCGACTGAGCGGCAAAGTTTGACACGCAGCCGCGGACGCCGGCGCGAGCTCCTCTCCCGTCGGAAGCGGCTGTGCGCGTGCATGCGGGATGACTGACGGCGGAGGGAGGACGCACCGGAGCCCGCAAACAAAAAGACACACCCATCCAGTCCCCGTGCGTCCGTCCGTCCGTCTGCCGCTCCGCCCGCCCCGCCTCGCCTCACGGCCCGCAGGCGCACCGACACCGAGCGTCCACACAGCTCTCCGGGAATGTTCCGCCTCGACAGACAGCCTGCAGGAACCACGGTACACCAGGAGCCATGGTGGCACCAAGAGCCATGGTATACCAGGAGCCATGGTACACCAGGAACCATGGTGGCACCAGGAACTCTCAGACTTCATCCAAACCAGGGATTCCTCCTTCCTGGCCTCTAAACTCAACTGTACTTCTCAATTCTGAAGTTTAGATTGTTGTATTATTCAAATATTTGTGTGTGTGTGTAGGGGGGGGGGGCGTCATTTGCTCCAAATGAGGACAGAGCAGCCTCTCCACGGAGGACTTTCTCAGGGACCTCTACGGTCACTGTTTGACAGAGGAAGGGACCCAAAGTTTACAGTCCGGAAGCTCCGGGTCCGACTCACCGACCGCTTCCAATTAGCCGACGCACAAACGCGACAAGCAGGATGTACGAGCGGGGAGCGGGACCGAGGGCGGCGGTGGCACGGCGGGCGGCGGCAGTTAGCAGCACGGCCGTGAATTAGAATTAGCAGCGCCGAGGGAGCGGCGTGCGTGGGCCGAATGCTGAGGCGTGCGTGGCTGCGTGAGTGGAGACGTGCTCGGCATGTCTGCGGCGAAGCAGCGACACTGTTAACCTGAGGCGCGGCGAGGGGCGACGCGGCGCCCGACGCCAAGCGACAGACGAGCCGCGACTCCATCACAGACGCGGCGATGGCAGACGACAGCCCCTCGCCGTGACTCACACGGGCAGAAGGACGCCGTTCTATGGCGGCGGGAAAGTTCCGGCGCTTTCTAACACGGATCGATGTCCCGTCCTCAACAGCCGCTCGCTGCCGCGACTGATGACACAGAGGAGAGAGGAGGATCATCTCACTGATCCCACACACACACACACACACACACACACACACACAAATACATCTCTGACCTACATGCACACATGTTACAGCAAACACATAGATTAACATCATAGATTAGAAATATTAGAAAAGACTGGTAGATGTCTGCGCGCGCACACACACACATATGGACACAGACACAGACATACACACACACACACACACACACACACACACACACACACAGACACACACACACACACACACAGACAGAGCCTGTAATCCCGTACGGGAGGCTCTCCCTGCTGCCTTGCAGATGATTCAGTATTCAGGCACATTAAACCTTTTCAAATAACGCGGCGTCGAACAACCCGGGAGACGGCGCGGTTTTCATTCCATAAAGACACTGCAGCTGCTGATTTGGCTGATAAAACGAACAAGCGAGGAGGGAAATGACCCGCTGAGGGGTTTGGTGGAAATAAAAGCCCGTGTAATCTTTTGGCAGAAAGACACAGGCCTGAAAAGCTGTTTGGAGGGCGGCGAAGAAAGGAGTGACGGGGCCTGCCGGTGAAAGACGCGGCGCTTTTTACGGCTGCTTCCCAGCCGTAAGCCTGTCTGAATGGCCTACATTATCAGTCCCATAGGTGGAGGGAGGCAGGGACCACCTCCACCCTCCAGTCAGCACCTTTATCTGCAGCCGTACAAAAGAAATGCACGGTAGCAGGAGGCAGCTTCTGCTGCAGCCAGGACCAGATAACGGCCTCCCAGCCCCAGTGTGTGTGTGTGTGTGTGTGTGTGCGTGCGTGCGTGCGTGCGCGCCCGCGTCCATTCTCCATCAGGAGGCCGAGACAAACACGTTTATTTTCAGAGTGCTACACGGTGGAGTCGCAGCCCGCCTGACCCACAATGCACTGCAGGCGTCCCCTCCTCGCCGCCGCAGTAACGAGGTCTGAAGTCGCCCTTCAGAGCGGCGGAAACCGCACAGACGCACAAACACACAATCCGTGTCTGTGACTCTGGAACGCAGCAAACACACACCAAAACCTGCAGTCAGCAGCTCACTGCTGGTCCGCCTCGCTCATGCCAACGACAAGAGAAACAATGCTGGCGCCATTCTTCCCGATGTCTGCAGCACTGCCATGAATGCAATGTAATCTGATTACAGTGACTGATTACCCGCCACCTGACTGCAATCCAGAAACGCGCTCTTCATCGGGTCTGACAGGTTTGGATGACGCTAAAGCCAACAGAGGGTTCCGTCGGAAGCCCGGGGGGAGACAGCAGCTCTGCGGCTCTCCGCTGGTTTGTCGCGCTGCTGCCTCCTCACGTCTCCGGTGGCCCCTCCCCTCTCGTTTCCACGGAGACCAGGATAAGGACAGCGGGGGCTGCGCCGGCCGGTCCTCCGATCCAGATCAGATCCAGCTTTTCTTTGGAGCCGAGTTCCCGAAGACACTCGGCACAAAGACTTCGCGGACTCGGCGGCACGCGCGAGCTGCCAACCAACCGGATTCACGAGAGGCAGAAGGCCAAGCGTTTGGCAGCGGCCGCCGAGTTCTGTGGCGACAAAGTTTCCAGAAAACAACTGTGAGGGGGGCGCGATCTGAGGCCCCTCCGTGAGGTGCGGGCCATCTGGCTCTGTGTTTGCACTTTTCTCGTTGCTGCAAAAATAGACGCGGGCGGCTCTTCTGGAGGCTTCAGCGGAGCCGCGAGCGCTCGCGCTTTCTGCCGCGTCGCGCCGAGTAAATTCCCGCCTTCTGCCAGGAGTCACGTGGCGCGAGTCCCGCCTGGCTCCACGTCCGTCAGAGGTCAGTGAGCGGCGGTCTGCGGTCAGCGGTCTGCGGTCAGTCTGCAGCGACCGACCGAGCCCCGCCCCCAGGCATCAGCGGGGGGCCGCCGTCCCGACGCCGAGCTGACCCAGACGAGCGCTCAAACATTCAGCAGGCGGCCGAGCGGTAATTGATAGGCGGAGAGGTAATTACTTCTGCCTCCATATTTCTAATGAACAAAGTTCGAGTCGTTTGCTCGTGCGGCGGCGCTTAATAAAAAGTTCCGCACTTCACCAAACCTTTAATTTGGCGAGCAAGTGATGGAAGAAGTTCCATCTCATCAGCCGGCCCTCCGAGAAATCACGTCCGCTGCCGCCGTCTGCATGTAAACAGCGCTCCCTCATTGAGCCTCCTGCAGGCGTGCAGAGGTCTGCCAGGCCGCAGCACGCAGCCACCTGCACCCAAAGGCTCCACGCTCGCATTCGCGTGAGCAGCTCTGGACAGCAGCTCGCTGCCCTCTCTGAGAGCCGTCTGCGCCCGTCTGCTTGGCTGGTTCCTCTCAGCTTTTGCTGCTGCACCTTCTCACTGTTTGAGTGCATTAATGTGTTTGCTTCTCCCACTGAAATCCACACGATAGAGCATCTTCCTCCCACCAACTCCAACAGGTGAGAGAGCAGCGCGTCTCAGTTGAGCTGGAGAGAGCGGAGCCGAGCCTGCGTGACGAGGCGCTCGTCTCGAGGTACCGTGTAGAGTCCTGCGATCAGGACTGTGGGATAAACGCCCATGTGGGACCCAAGTGGCGGCGGCGGCGATAATGAAGGTGGCGCCGTCTGACCCCCAGGAGCCGCAGCGGCGCCCTGCTGTCAGCGCGGTGACGTGGGCGGTGAGACAATGAGAGCGGGAGCAGTGTTGCAAACGTCGTGTTTTGCCAAACAATGAGGCGAGTCCCGGGAAGGCGGCAGGGGGGCCGACGCGACGACGGAACAACGCTGCGCTGATTGTGCGCGACAGAGCGCGAGCGATCGGATTCGCGGGCAGCCGTGGGCCTCGCGTCCAACAGCTGCCTCATTCAGGAGCCGCTCAAACCTCGATGTAATCCAACTACTCATGAATTATGGACAGTGTGTGCGAGCGCAACGCACACACACACTCAGGCTGTCAGGCTGCGGACGCCGGCAGCGTCGGGCAGCGGCAGGGGATCTCGCCACACACCCTGGCACTCAAACCGCAGCAAGCGTCAGCGGCGGCGGTTCCGGGTCCTCGTGTCTGAGCGGCGGCGCCCTTTGCGGCTGTCAGTTCTGCTCTGGGTCCTCGTCTCGCCGTGAGATGATGATGATGCCTGAGACGCAGGAGACCCGGGCGGAGTCCTGAGCTCTCCGTGGTGGACCAGGAGACGTCCCCCGCAGGCGGGTCGCTGGTTTGAATCCCTGCCACCACGGTCGCCGAGAGACGAAGCCCCACGCTGCCGGCGGCTCCTTCTGCACCTTTCGACCAAACGGCAGGCGTCCGCCCGTCCGTCCGTCCTCCAGGCGGCGTGTGATGATGCTTTTCACCCCAGTTCGCATGGAATCTACAACCTCGGACGCCATTAAAATGCACGAGGCGTTTGATCCTGCTGAATGTTTTCTGCGCGTTGACGCCGAGCGTCCCGGCCGTCCCGCCGCGACGTCCCGGCCGTCCTCTCGCTCAGCAGGGGGTTCGGACGCACTGCCGCACTCAGTCCCGTGAACAAACGGACGGCGCCGTCGAATGAAAGACGACGTAAACGCTCGAGCCGAGCGCTTCGTCTTCGTCGACCCGCTGACCCGCTGTCTGTCCTGCGCCCGCCTTCATGCGGCGATCCCAGCTCGTCTTCTTCTGCGCCTCCTCCCGGCCTCCTTCTGTGCCCCCCTCTCCTTTCATCCCCCTGACCTGCTGCGGCGAGCGCCGGCGAGCATAAGAAGCGTGAATGAGTTGGGGAAGTTTCTGTTCCTCTCGGCTCTGAAGAGCCCGGCGATAAGAGAAGTATTACAGAAGAGGATGATGGGTAATTATGGCGGTCTGGAGATATACCCCTCTAATCTGGCCTCTCCCTCCTTCTTCATCTCTAATTCTGTCCGTCTCTCTCTCTCTTTTCCCACTTTAGTCTCACTTTCTCATTATCTGCCTCATCCTGCATCGTTCGTCTCGCTCCCGCTCTCCCTCCCTCCCTCCCTCCATCCCTCCCTCTCTCTCTCTCCCTCCCTCTCTCTTGCTCTCCAGCTCGGCTGCAGGATGTGAGATGTGCAGTGATTGAAAAACGGACCGGCTGTGTGTGGTTAATTCAATTTTTGGGCTGCAGGCTCTGTAGATTTTGTGCCTCTGTGTGTGTGTGTGTGTGTGTGTGTGTGTGTGTGTGTGTGTGTGTGTGTGTGTGTGTGTGTGTGTGT
>JASSRZ010000947.1:0-10000 GCA_032164315.1 Malacoctenus gilli
ACACCCCCCCCCCCCCCCCCCCCCCCCCAACTGGGCTCCCCGGCCCCTCCCCTCCTGCCTGTAACATGGTACAGTCCAGATGGCCTGGTCCATATGGCAAGGTCTTTTTGAAGGTGACCATTGTGAGAGGATGAGGAGGGTGCATGTGGGGAGGGGGGGGGGTGGGGGGGGGTACTCGCTAACCTGCGCTGACACTTCTTATTGTGCGGAGGAAGAGAGAGAGAGAGGCGAAGGGGAACGACGAAGGGGGGGGGGAGAAGAAGAGTCGGGGCAGAATACAAATTACT
Source organism: Malacoctenus gilli (assembly GCA_032164315.1). Taxonomy (NCBI): domain Eukaryota; kingdom Metazoa; phylum Chordata; class Actinopteri; order Blenniiformes; family Labrisomidae; genus Malacoctenus; species Malacoctenus gilli. The sequence goes on from JASSRZ010000947.1 coordinate 288, forward strand.
TTCCCCTCATTGGACACGAGAAAAGTCCCTTCATTCATCAGAGGAACCACCGGGGGAATGATAATAAAGGAGGAGAAGGAGGAGGAGAGAGGAGGAGGAGGAGAGAGGAGGAGAGAGGAGGAGGAGGAGGAGGAGGAGGAGGAGGAGGGATGGAGAGGAGAGGGAACGAAGCGGTTCGGTTACACGACGGAGGAGGAGACCTCTGCCTCGCGTCTCCGATTTTATGGGTTAAAGTCTGAAAAAAAAACACGCAGACAGGAGCAGGAAATCACGCTGACCCGCGCTACTTAACCCGAAACGCGGCGAGAAGCCGTCGCTCGCTCCTGACGGAGCCGGAATCTAAAAATAAAGCAGCAGAACTTGGAGCAGCTGGATTATCTAACAGCTGAACGTCACCGAACGCAAACCGGCGCTCGCAGCTGGTGCGGCGGTCAACGCTGCCGCCTCGCAGCCAGAAGAAGCGAGTCCACGCAGGGTTCGTCTTTAGGAACGTTCGGCGTCTGCAGGTGGAGCCAGCAGGTGTCTCCACACGTCGGACGCGTTCAAACTGAGTTCACGGTGCAGAAAACTCGAGTTGCAGCGTTAAAGGCTGAGTGCAGCTCAACACAACTCAGCACAACAGTTTTGTATCTCTTTACTCGTAGTGACTTGAAACACGCGCACTCAGCGTGCACGAGGAGAGAAATCAAGCGCACCTCGGCAAAGACAGACCACACAGAACAAAAAAACACTCGCTGTTACTCCCTGGTGGGGAGAAACTCATCCTGCTGACTCCTCTGGGATAGCACACACACACACACACACACACACACACACACACACACACACAGATAGATACACACACGCACAACATGCACGCACGCACAACACGCACGCACGCACACACGCACAGATATACACACACACACACACAAACACACGTGCACACTCATGCACACACACACACACACGTACGCACACATACACACACACGCAAACGCGCACGCACATACACACACACACACATACAAGCAAACCCACTCATGCACATGTACGCACGCATGCACACACACACACAAACACACACACATGCACAAGCACGCACACACAAACACACACACACAGAAGCAGATAAACACACAGACACACACAGATACAAACACACGCGCACACACACAGATACAAATACACACACACACAGATACAAACGCATGCACGCGCACAACTACACACACACACACGCACACACACCTGGAGGCATGGCGCCCGAACCTAACGGATTACAAAGAGGCCGCGCTGCAGAGAAGCTCACCGTGTCCCCTCGTCACTGTATCCTGAAGCCCCCGAACGCCGTGCCCCCCCCCCCGCCACCGCCCCCCTCGGTCACTTCCTGTCCTCTGACCACATCATCTCAGGATAACTCTCATCCTTTCAAACTCGCCGCAGGTCAGCGAGGAGCTCGTTGTTCCGGAGCGTTTGTCCCTCCTATAGTTCCTTCTGTGCGACGTGAAACTCGCCCCCCCCCCTCCACGACCCCCCACCCCTCGGCACGCCGCCGTCCGTCAAACGCCGCCGCCGTGACGGCTCAGTCTGAGCACGCCCGCCCGGCGGGGCTGATTGACGCTCGATTGGCAGCGCCGTGGGAGGACGGCGTCCGGCGGGAAGCGCGACGCGGTCAGAGGAAACGAGAGTGACGGGAATCGGCGCCGTCTGACCCGCAGCGCGACCCGCCGCCCTGGAGGTCGTCTCAGAGGCGTGACGAGGCGCGGCGGCGCGTCCACGAACGCTGACGGCAGAGTGACGTTCGATCAAAGTGACGTCAAGCGTCGTTGCTCATCAGCTGCGAGAAGAACAGGTGGGAATGAGGCTGACTGGGCGATGGCGAGGTGCGCGAGCCGCTCGCCCTCAGAGCTGCCCACGCCTGCTCCTGCTCTCTGCCGCCCATCATTGCGAGCGCGTCCGTCAGACGGCGACTCACGGCGTCCTCCGTTTGGACGCCGCCAATCCCGACCGCATCAGAAGAACATCCATCAGCAGCGTGACGCGGCCGTCTTCTGAGGACACGCCGGCTATTATTAACACGCCAGCGGCGGCCCGCTGGCGTGGAGTCAGAGCGCCGCGGGGCCGTGACGATGATTCAGCGCGGGATGCTTGTTCGGGGAGCCATGATTCCCGCCCGCTGTCTGCGAGCGGCGGCGGCGAGAGAAGCTCCCAGCGCCTCCCCGCCGAGCGCCTCGCCTCTTTGTGACGACGCCACACGCCCACACGGGAGGACGCCACATCACCGGGTCAAGCCAGGACTCGCACATCCTGCTTTTATTTTGACGGGGCAGACGTGAGGCTGTGATCTGGGACCCGTTTCTACACTTCCTGTTTCAGTTTCCAAGAAACACAACAACAAAAGCGAGGCGTCGATAAAAAAACGGAGGCGAGCGACACTTTCAGCGCTTCGAAACGTCTTCACGACCAATAAACAACAAATACTCCAAAGTAAAAGTACCTTCTGGGAGGACGATGACGATACTTCTAGAAAACGGCTTCCAGACGAGATAAAACGTGAAACGCTTCCCGCTACGCATTTGTGGGCGGAGCTACGTAAAAAAGCTTCACTTCTTCGAAAGTCGACACGATGTAAAGTAAAAGTTCGGCGTCGTCAGACTCACTCTGACGCGTTTTTGTCCTGTTTTTATTCCCTAAAGTTTCACTTCTTCTTCTTCTTCTTCTTCTTCTTCTTCTTCTCTCTGTTTCTCTGCGTTCATCAGCTGCATGTGGCGTCTCTGCTGCCACCTACAGGCCTGCAACGGTACTGCAGAACGCGAGAACCTTCATCTGAAACGGCGCCGTCGGTCCAAGAGGCGTTTTGAGCGCTTCAAGGAGACAAAGTCCGGATGCTTCTGTAACTTCACTCCAAGTGACCAAAGGAACCAACCAGTTTCACAAAATAGGAACCAACTCCTATCAGAAGGAACTTCCTGGTTCCTCGTTTCCGTAGACACGACGGCGCGGCGGCTTCGCGCCGTTTACCGACGTCTCGAGTTTGTTTTCACTCCTCGAAAAGCCGTAAACAGCCCGAACTGATCAGGACTCGCATCATCGGAGCGCCGAAACAGCTCGCGCCGGCGTGGAAACGCTCAATTAGTCCTCCGACGACTTTCAAGTCGCTCGTCGGCGCCGCGCTCGGCGCCGCGCTCGGCGCCGGCTGCCTTGAAGGGAGCTTTCCCAGCAGGCTTTGCACTCGCAACGCAAACACACTCCCACTCGCGCCCGAGGATTTGAAAGAATTTGTTTTGCGTGCGAATCTCATTTTCCTCCCTCCCAAAGCTTTTTTGTCTCCCAATATTTAAAGAGGCGCGAGGGGAACCGCCGCCGCCGCCGCCGCCGCTGCCGCCGCTGCCGCCGCCACTGCCGATTCATCCAGCTTCTGCAGCGACTCCCCCGAATCACAGCGCGGCTCCTCCGCACATCACCGATGAGTCACGGAATGGAAAAAAAATAATAAATAAACAGCAAACAAAAAGCGCCGTTTTTTCGATTGTTCGCCGGCGTGCTTGATGGCGTTGCCACCGGCGACCGCGCGCACAAAGACTCCGTTTAGGGAAGATGGAGCGACGCTCAAATCGGGGAGCGAATCCCCAAAGTGAAGGACGACAACAACTGCTGTCTGAGAGGTGTTTGTGTGGGTGTGTGTGTGTGTGTGTGTGTGCGTGCGTGCGTGTGTGTGTGTGTGTGTGTTTCCCTCCGGATTAATTGGATCCAGCAGTGAGCAGGTGGTGCTCCTCTTCCTCCTCCTCAGGTATGAATAATGTGTTTAATGACTCACAAGCGAGACTCGTTAAACCGTTTTTAATCAGTCAAACATCACGTCACCGTAACCGGGACTCGGTCTGACCGCAGCGTGCCGGGAACGGATTACGATTGGGCGCACGGAGACCGTTACGGTTCCTCAAGTCACCCTCGGGAACTCAAAAAGGAACGGCGTCGTAACAGCCGTTCCACGGCGCCGCCGCCGCCGCCGCCGCGACGGCTCCTCGCCGTCGCTCCGTCCTGGACCGACTTGTTCGGAAGAGCCGTCTGAAAGCCGGAGTCGCTCAGACGGAAGCGGCGCGGCGACGTCCTCGCAATTCGCCGCTTGCAATTTTCCTTCGGCGGGCGCCACTTATCTGAATTTGCACTCGCTGGCTTTGATAACCCTCGCCTCATCGTTTACCCAGCAGCGCCACGCCACGCCGCCCGTGTGTGTGCGCGCGCGCGTGTGTGTGTGTGTCTGACGCACACACAGGAAGCCTGACAGGCGGCCGATTAAAGATCTCTCCGGCTGATTCCATTATCGGGCCGCTTCCCTCCTTAAGCGCATTAACGACCTCTTAAACTCGCCGTCCTCCCGCCGTCTCGCCGTCGCCACGAGAGGGGGGGGGGGGCGCCTCGACACGCCGGCCGTCACTCCCTCGGTGCTCCCCACCCAATTCCGCCTGCAGGAGCCGGAGTTCAGGGCCCGAACGCCGTTTTATTTACCTTTGAGTTCACCGACGCGCCAAAACATTCCAGCGAAGCCAAAAACTGTCGGGAAGAGCGGCGAGCGAGTCGTAAACGAACGTCATCGGGTGTTTTTGGGCCTCCGAGACGCTCTCGTCCGATCGGACCCGGTTACCGTCCGGGAAGCCGATTTCGTAACCGAGCACAGACCTGGTTACCGCAGCGACGGTTCGGGGAGGGACGAGAGCGCCCCGACCCCCCTCCGGGTGGATTCCCGCCGCACAATGCTGCGTTCACAGGCGCCGTCATGCTCACACAGGGTTTCAAATCACCTTCGCAGCCCGGAAAATCACAGGAAAGTGTCGGGAACGCCGATAAGCCGCAGCGGCGTTCTCCCTCGAAATCAATTCCCGCTTCGAAAAACGAGTTTTTCAGGTTCCGTTCGCGAGTGTTTCTACTCGGTTGTACTACTTCAAGAGACGTTTCAACCTGAAATACAGAAAAGCCCCAAAAAAAACACGATGGAAGGAGTCAGATCAGTTCAATCCAGAACACGCAAAACTGAAACTATGGAGTCAAGGAAAGCGTTCACAAGAAAATCTCTCCGCATGCACGACGAAAGAAAGTCCGGACGACCCTGAACTCTCACAACAAGCTGCAAACTGCTCATAAAAAAGACTTACGAAGCCAAACGTTGGCAAACACACGCTCTCGCTGCTATACCCACAATGAACCTTCAAAATAAAAGCACTGGGAAGTTTTCCAGGTCGTTCCCTGGCAGCTCGTTAGCAGGAAAAAACGCCGACTCAGCTGGTTTCCACCATGTTTCAGTCAGACGAGCTGTTGGCAGCGGGAGTCCCTCTGAAGACGTCCAGCGGAGGACGAAGACACCGGCGTCTCCTGCTGGACGTCCCAGAGACTCTGACCGACTTCCTCCGCTGCAGTGGGAGGAGCTTCGTGCTCGTGACGTCTCAGTTTCCCTCCGCGAGGCCCTTCTGCTGACTGTGGGTCGTTTCAGCCAAGGACGCTGTAGCGCCCGGAGCATCTTTCCCCGCCTCCTCCTCCTCAGTTCAATCGCAGCACGCACTCAGAGCGACGTGCTGACCCGCGGTCGCTGTCAACCCCCCCCCCTCCCCCCGCTGCCACTCACACAGATGAATCAGAGCGAGAGGAAGAGGAGGGGCGGCGAGCGAAACGGCGAGCGAAACGGCGAGCGAAACGGCGAGCGAAACGGCGAGCGAAACGGCGAGCGAGCGAGCGAGCACTCCGTTACGAGTCCACAGACCGAGTCTGTTTTTTGCTCCGGCTGCGCAGAACAAACTGTTGGAAACACACAAGCACGACGTGCGTTTCCATCGTCGCTGTCTGGCAATCGGGCCGAAACCTTTCAGATTAAGAGACCAGATTATCAGATAATATGATCGCAGAACAAAATGGGATTAAAAATGTTCTGGTCACTTTTTATTTAAGAAGAAAACACTATAAATCAGACTGTACCTGCAGATGTTGTTCAAAACAGGCTCTTTGGAATCGATCTGATTAAGTAATCTGATTAAAGTGATCAGATTAGAGTGATCAGATTAAAGTAATCTGATTAAGTGATCTGATTATATTGATCTGATTAAAGTGATCAGATTGAAGTGATCAGATTAAAGAGATCAGATTAAAGTGTTCAGATTGAAGTGATCAGACTAAAGTAATCAGATTAAAGCGATCTGATTAACGTGATCAGATTAGACTGATCAGATTCAAGTAATCTGACTAAGTGATCAGATTAAAGTAATCAGATTAAAGTGATCTGATTAAGGTGCACCAGTAGGATGTTGCATCAGATTTGTCCAACACTCTTCTTCACTTCTGTTGGAAAACTCCAACGACTGAAAATGTCGCACTGGACCAAAGAGGCCCAGAGTAATCAGATTAAAGTGCCCAAACTGATGCAGCATGTAGTCGGATTACTGAAGGTCCATGTAACTGCAGGTGTTGTTCAGGTGACTGAACTGTGTGACCGCAGGAAGCGTTCTAACGAACTTCTGCGATTAAAGTCACCAATCGAGTGAAGAAGAGGAGCCGGGGGGGAGGGGGGGGGGTGATGTGTTGCTAATGAGGAGCTGTTGTGCTGCGAAGGCCAGCAGCAGTCACCTTGTCGCCGCGCATCAGATTGTTGCTCAGCGCTCCTCTCTCAGCGGCCGCTCACACAACACGAGCCGACGCGGCGAGCTCGCCTTCGTCCTTCGCTGGCTGCAGCCGCCGTCCGGCTCTCAGGAAGGACGGCGAAATCCAGCGGCGCAAAACCTCGCCAAAAACCCGAGCCGCGTGCATCAAACCGAAGCCAGCAGCAGCGGCGAACATCCGGCGTGACGCCGCGTCGCAGCAGGCGCGGCTCGCCGTGACGCCGCAGCGCCTGAAACCCGCCGTGGCATTTCCTCCCAGAGATACGAAAATAAAACAAGGCCCCACAAATGTCAGGGGGCCTCGCTGCGCTCTTTGCGCTCTTTGGCCTTTCTGTGAGCGCCGGCGGCGGCGCCAGAGGTTCCCTGCTGCACGCACACCTGCGCCCGCAGCAGCTGGTCGCCGTCACGTGACCGAAACGCGGCGCCGAGTCCGAGTCGAAGCGAAGCAACACAAACACGCTCGCACCAGTTCGACCAGTCGAGGTCACGCCGACGGTGACATCATCGTCTCGCCATCCGACCTCCTGCTTCAACGTGCAGTAATCAGATTACCTGCTCCTTATCACGTCACACTCCAGCTTCGACGCGTCCGAAGGCGAGAGTGGGCCTCAGCGCCTGCGAGCGGCAGGTGATGATATTCAGCAGGCGGGCGCATTGCGGCGAGGGCGCGTCGTCGCGGCGACGTGATTGATCCGCCGAGTCGGAGGACAAAGGTTTTCGTTTAGCAGCGAATGTTTGCCGAGCAGATTTTCATTTCAGCTCCTCCGCCGAGAAGAAAGTAAAAAAAAAAACCACCCAGAAAGGCAACGGCGCTGCTGCTGCGAACGCCCCCTGCTGGTCACAGCCCGTTTCACTGGGTTACGAACCTCATTATGAGGATGATGAGGATGTTAATGCCTCAGGAGCGCGATGAAGACGGGACTCACTGAGGGAGACGAACGGAGCTGCTTTAGGTTCCTTTAATTGGCGGAAATTAGTGAAGGAACCGTCTGTTTTCCCCATGAATCAGCGGGTTTTCCTTAACATGTTTCACTCGCAACAATATTTCCACAAGATTACCGGCGCAGGTTCACCTGTGAGTCACAACTCGGGGTTCACGAAGTCAATAACGGAGTTTAAAAAGGAGAAAAACCAAGAAGCAGAAACAGCTCCGAGCTCACTCTGCTGCTTAGTTGCCTCTGTGTGTGTGTGTGTGTGTGTGTGTGTGTGTGTGTGTGTGTGTGTGTGTGTGTGTGTGTGTGCGTGCGTATGTCTGCATCCATACGTGCATATACATGTGTGCATATGTGTGTCTGTTTGTGTGTGTATGACTGTGTCTATGTGTCTATATGTTTGTCTCTAAGTGGCTATCTGAGTGTGTGTGTCTGTACGTGCAAATGCTTGTGTACGTATGTGTGTGTGCGTATGTGTGTGTTTGTGTGTGTCTGCATCTGTTTGTGCATATACATGTGTGCATATGTGTGTGTGTCTGTGTGTGTATGTCTGTCTGTGTGCCCATATGTTTGTCTCTCAGTGGGTATCCGAGTGTGCGTGTCTGTGTGCGTCTGTGCGTGTATATGCTTGTGTGCGCGTGTGTGTGACTGTGTGTGCGTGTCTGTGCATCTGTACATGCATATGCATGTGTGCGTATGTGTGTATGTCTGTGTCTGTGTGTCTATATGTTTGTCTCTAAGTGGGTATCCGAGTGTGCGTGTCTGTACATGCATATGCTTGTGTGCGCGTATGTGTGCGTTTGTGTGTGTCTGCATCTGTATGTTCATATACGTGTGTGCATATGTGTGTCTGTCTGTGTGTGTATGTCTGTCTGTGTGCCCATATGTTTGTCTCTCAGTGAGTATCCAAGTGTGTGTGTCTGTGCGTATCTGTGCGCATCTGTGCGTGCAAATGCTTGTGTTCGTATGTGTGTGTGCGTATGTGTCTGTCTGCGTGTGTGTCTGTGCATCTGTATGTGCGTATATATGTGTGCGTATGTGTGTCAGTGTATTTGCGTATGTGTGTGTGTCTATATGTTTGTCTCTAAGTGGGTATCCAAGTGTGTGTGTCTGTACGTACATATGCTTGTGTCCATATGTGTGTGTGCATATGTGTGTGTGTGTATGTGTGTTTGTGTGTCTGCATCCATACGTGCATATACATGTGTGCGTATGTGTGTCTTTTTGTGTGTGTGTGTCTGTGTCTGTGTGTTTATATGTTTGTCTCTAAGTGGGTATCCAAGTGTGTGTGTCTGTACGTACATATGCTTGCGAGCGTATGTGTGTGTGCATATGTGTGTGTGTGTGTGTGTGTGCATGTGTGTGTGTCTCTGCGTGTGTGTCTGTGCATCCGTACGTGCGTATGCATGTGTGCATATGTGTGTCTGTGTGGATGTCTGTGTATCTATATGATTGTCTCTAAGTGGATATCTGAGTGTGTGTGTGTGTGTGTGTGTGTGTGTGTGTGTGTGTGTGTGTGTGTGTGTGTGTGTGTGTGTGTGTGTGTCTCTCGGAGCCGTCGGCTCGTGGGGCTTCCTGCAGCTTTGTGACGGTCAAACAGCTCTGATTCCTCCGTCCGACTCTGCTTCTGCTGCTGCCTCTATTATTGCTGTTGTTGTTGTTGTCGTTTTTGTTGTCGTTTTTGTTGCTGCCATTCTTCTCTCTCTGCGGGCGACAATTACCTCTTTAATCTTTACGAACTCGACCCGTCTGAAGGCGCTCCGCTTCCCTCGCTGCGCTGTCTTGCGTTAACTCTTCCTCCCTCCTCCTCCTCCTCACGAGAAACCTGCCGTTCGGTCGCCCCGCGTGTTAATTGGCCCCCCGAAGCCGCCCTAACAGCTTCCTGCTCCTCGCGCCTCGCCGGCCCGCGCGGCGTGCCCTTCTGTTCGCCTGATTAGGCGCCCCGAAGCCCGGCAGATTGGGCCGTTAGAGCCGACAGGGCGCCGCAGATGCGAACGTCGCGTCGGGAGAGGGCGAGAAATCCTTTTCCAATCTGTTTCGCTGAATATTTTAAAGTGCCGCGCGCCTGCCAACGCTGATGTACGTCGGCAGCGAGGTGCGGCGCCGAGCGGCGAGCGGCGGCGCCGAGCGGCGGTCCCCGGCGAAGCGCCTCGTT
>JASSRZ010000949.1:0-11413 GCA_032164315.1 Malacoctenus gilli
AGAGACAGAGAGAGAGAGAGAGAGAGAGAGAGAGAGAGAGAGAGAGAGAGAGAGAGAGAGAGAGAGAGAGAGAGACATTCGTAGGAGAGGAGGGAGAAAGAGTCACTTTATGCTCCGCTCTTGGGGGCCAAAGCAAGCATAAAGAGTGCCCACGACCCGGCTCAGAGAGAAAGGACAGAAAAAGTCCAACACTGACGTGCAAAAAGACTCGTGCAACACAGAGAGAGAAGAGACAAGTAACACGACCCAACGACACATTCGGACAACACTAATCAACATGAAAGTACAGCGATGGTGTCGACACACAAGGACACACGAGACACAACGAGCCCTGCTTTTGCAACCTAAAGTGCATGATGCAAGTGTGATTCTGTGCATCTGGCTGCAACCAACTGTTTGAACAGCAGATTGTCTGCATGCAAAGTCATTCATACACTTCGGGGTTGCAGGTTTTTACCTCACTGCTCTTGTCTGATGCTGCAGGTACTCAAACTCAGGAAAAAGTCCAAAGTAAAAAGTTCTTCAGTCTCATTTTTTTCAGTTCAACACAAGAACCCAAAACGAAGTTGCATGAAGACTGCATTGAAAACTCGCGGCCTTTTGGCCAGATAAACGACATATTTGGTGAGATTGAGTAACAGCAGCCTTTAGTTGTGAAGTTAAATAAACTTCTGGTTGTTCCTTTTGTCATTTTTGGGGAAAAAAGTGCTGAAAATATCAACTTTTTCTGAATTTGTTCTCATGTCACCACCCTGAAATGACGACAAACACACGGCTTCAACCAATCAATCAATCTATCGATCAAATTGTTAGTCGCCAATTTCACGGATCACATCCCATTTTCTGACCATCTCGCCCACACTTGCACCGCACTCGAGCAGACGCGACAAAGTTTTCACCATTTCAAAAAAAACCCTCAACCAGAAAACAACGAAAGGGTTTAGTGATGACACACATACGACGACATGAAGCATCACAGCAGAATCTTTATTAGTTCGACATGTTTGGTGGAGACACGTAGCCCAGAGGTGACGGTGAATGACAGTGAGGTAGCAGACGAAAACACTGAACTCCGGACAAGACGAGTGAAGAGTCCCACAAAGCATCTGACAGCAGGGCTGTCCGTGAAGAATCGCTGTGAGGTTCCCGACTTCCCCCGACACCGAGTCTCGGTCAAAGAGAAAGAGGTGCTAAAGCGTGAAGCTGCGGTGAGTTTAGAAAGCGTGACGAGAACGAGGCTCAACTAAAAAGCACCAGAGTAGAGCGGGAAACACGACATGTTCTGTTGTACATGAAAAAAAGAGGAAACATCAGGCAGGAGGACTGCGTTCATGACCACAAAGCTGAAAACCGGCAGCACGAAGCTGCAAATCGCACTGCAGCGTCGCTGCACAGAGGAGAGTTAAACCACAAGAGGTGGGCAAGAGAGAGTTTCGGGGGGATTTGGAGGCAGCTGAGCTTATTTTTCCTGAAAGCAGAACTATCCTTCATTATCTTTTACAGTTGCAAATGCAAGCAAAGTCAAAAAAACAAAAAAAGTTTGTGTAATTGTGTTATCCTTGTTTAAAAGAAAAGGAAAATGAGGGCTGTGCAAGTTTGAAAAAGTTATGCACCAGGCACAATCAATGCAAGACAACCGCTGGACATCAGCTAAACGTGTGGCGTTTGGGGGCGGGGCCGAGGCGCAGGTTTAGTCTTTGGGTGGGATGCTCGCTCGGAGAGCTTCAGGTCCTTCAGCTGTGGGCGGCCTGACAGAGCCGTCGGACGGAGGGGGCGGTTGGAGCAGGGACTGCCTGAGCTTCTATCGGGGCTCCCTGGGGGCCGTCGGGGTCTTACCTGGCGGCGGGGCCGGCTTGCTGTGCGGCCGTGGCGGGCGCCGGCCGGCGTGGCCGCAGATGGATGCGCGCTCGGTGGGCGTGCGTGGCGGCGCTGGTGGCCTGTCTGCCGGTGCTGCCGCCAGTCGAGCCGCCCTGGACTGTGAAGACCCTGCCCATGTTGCGGGACCGCGCATCCGTGGCCCCTCCGGGGGCGGATGCCGCCGGGGTGCCTGCTGTGGCCGGAGTGCGGCCAGCGGGTGGGGTCCTGGCGGGGGTGGACTCCCTCCTGGGCGCCGGCTCCCTGGCCGGGGTGGCCGGACGTGGGGCCTGCTGACCGGGTGAGGTGACGGGGCACGCCCGCTGGCACTCGGCGCGCGTCATGAAGTTGTTGCTGTTACCGTGGCAACTGCCGAACCAGAAGTGCGCGCACTTGGACGTGACGACGTCGAAGTGGTACCGAGACACCCAGGTGCTGCAGGAGCCGGCGGCGCGCGGCAGCGAGCAGATGGATCGTTCGACTGCGGCGGGAAACGGAGAGGGAGTCAAACGGCGAGGCGACATCACGTTTGTGTTGCGTCCAGTTTGAACGGCGCGTCTCTCACTGTGGTTGGGTGGGTTGGGGCAGCCCTCGCCGTTGGGTCCGTCTGCAGGCGTGGTGCGGTCGTAGCAGCAGCCGTAGGTGGTCCGACGGCACTGGGGGGCGTTCTCAGTAGGAAGAGAAGGAGAAACCTGAAGAAATACGAGTGAATCAATAAAAAAAAGGTATGAGCGGGTGATTTATTTTGAGTTTTACCGGCTGTTTAAAAGGTAAATAATCCCAGTGAGCAAGAAGGCTGAATATGAACCAAAAAAAAAGAAAACATCACAAAAGCTGTGTTGGAGGAGTTGTGGTGTTCGCTTACAGTGGGTGCAGCGGCCACGTACTCCACGCAGCCCTCCTTGTTGGGGCCCTGAGCCGCAGTGACTCCGTCTCTGCAGCAGCCGTAACTGCCACAAAGAAAGGAGGGAATGAGGAGGAACGAACAATGAAACACTGAGTCCTGGACGGCTGGGCCAAAAATAAGAGCAACGAGCAGGAGCCGAAAAACCTCAGCGTCCACAGGAAACGATCCCGCTCATGCATAATGTGTCGCGGTCGCCGCGGTCACACCGACACCCAGACAAAGACTGGAAAAAACGGACTCCAAATGTGGAAGCAGGCGGCGCGTGATGACAGGCCGGGGGCGGTTACCTGGTCTGGACGCAGGACGGCTGCGCGGCGGTGGGGGCCGGAGCGTGCGGGCAGCCCAGGCCCTGGGGCCCCCCGGCCGAGGTGCGGCCGTCTGGGCAGCAGCCATAATAGGACTGGCTGCAGTGGAGAGCCGGGACGGCGCCGTGCGGGTCGTGGACCGTGTTCGTCCGCGCCGGGTCCCTCGCGTCGGGCCTCCGAGCTGCCACGAAAACCAGAGACTTCACACACGGCACTCGCGAGTCTGAAACCCGTTCAAACTAAATGACTCTTGAACACGAAGCGGGGGAGCGTGAGACGGATCAAAACAAGCGCAGGGACCATCTCGGCTCGCCATTTTTGACGGCACATGGCGCTGAAAACGCCGAGCACGGGCACACTTCAGTGCGTCGCAAATATTTTAATCAGGCCAACAATGCCCGTGGAGCCCTGAAAACATGTCAATCAGGCCTGGATAATTAGTGCGGGGACAAGCTGGAGGGGAGGGGGGGGGGGCTGCTGAAGGGGACAAAGTGACAGGAGTTACATCAGCAGAGAGGGAGTGGGGGGAGGGGGGGAGGGGGGGGATTTAGGGGGAGAAATCACACCTGCCGTCTGAAACCACGAAGGAGAAACGGCTTTAAAACGAACGACGACATATGAGGCCTCAGAGGGAAGCAGAAGGATCGATGGATCTGCACTCAAGCACAACTGCTGTCTGAAAACCCCCCGAGCAGGCAAAGCCTCGCCCCCCCCCCCTCCCCAGCCAAAGACTTTCAGAATAAAGTCCAACCTGTTGCAGGTTCCTCCCCGAATGGCCGGAAGCCGGTCTGAGTGTTGTCGTGTCCTCGTGGGTCCTGGACGCTGGGGACGGCTGGAGACAAAAGAAATGGGAATCAAGGTGAGAAAAACAGTCTGAACGTCGACTGAGTGTTTTTGAAAAACTGGTCGGAGCTTCCCCCAGAAAATCAAAGTTTAAAACGGTGAATTTTGAACTTTAAAAAGGGCTTCCTGGCTTATTCATTGATAAACTCGTATCTCATGTGCATCTTTTTCAGTGGTGGAGCAATAAAGACCACCAAAAAAGGGCCCCCAAAAGGAATAACATGAGAGGACATTTACGAGGCGCCTCCGTCTCACCCTGCGGGCTGTAGCAAGGCTGGCTGTTGCAGCGCTCCACCCTGGTGGGCTTGGGCTGGGCGTTACACTGGGCCACCGGGTACAGGTTCATCTCCCTGTCCGAGCAGAGCACCTGGCGCTCCCGAGAGCCCGAGTTGCAGCTCCTGGAGCACTGCAGGAGACAGAGAGCGAGTTGCGTTTCCATTCGTCACATGTTCAAACCTCCAGATATCGTCCCCGCCCGCCTGTACGGGTGCGTTTGTACTCGTGCCACTCACCAGTCCCCACTCGCCGACGTGCCAGCCGATCTGCGAGGCGCAGGCGGGCATCTGACAGGGCTGGACGGCGGTGGGGCGGAGCAGAGCGCTGCAGGACGCATCGTCCAGCATCATCCCGCCTGAGCCTCTGCAGGTGACGTCTCTGGTCTGCTCGCCCGCGCCGCAGGTCACCGAACACTGCCGACACACGGAGGACACCGACCGTTCAACGCCGCCTGCCGTTCGCCTTCACTCTCTGAGCAAAACGTTCGCTGCACTCACCGCGCTCCACGCAGTCGCGTGGTACTCGGCGCACTTTTGCATGTTGCAGGTCTGTAGGGTGGGCGGGGCCTCGGCGTAGGCAGCGCAGACGGCGTCCTCCACCACGCGGGGGCCCGAGGCATCGTGGGAGATGCACTGCACGCTGCGCACCTGAGAGCCTCCGCCGCAGGTCACCGAGCAGCCGTTCCACTCGCCAGTTTTCCAGCTGGTAGAAACCCAGAGAGAGGTGAGAACACGGTGCGGACAACAAGTTGACGAAAACAGGAAAGAAACTACATGTTTGTTTTTGTTTCAACGTGAAACAAAGATCATCAAACTTAAATATTTGATAAAAATTAATCAAATAAGGTAAAAAAAATCAGTTTGAACAGATTTAAATCTACTGTTTGGTTTAAATGGATGCTAACTACGATTCTAAACACGAACTACAGCATAGTTTGACTAAAAACTACAACTACCACGATTTTCTACCACCAACAAACTCGGGATCAGCGGACTCTGCTTTCTCTTGAGCTTGGGATTCACACTGAGCAGATAATCAGGGAGGAAGTCGCTCCGTCTTTCTGACCGTCTCAGGTTTCGTCCCAGCAGCAGCATCAAAGAGGAGCGGCAGGAAATACCACAGAGTCACTGACTGAGGCCGCCGCCGTTTACCGCCACGCCACGCCACGGCTGCCGCGCCTCACTCAGACGTACACAGTCAGCACCGGCGTGACGACCTCTGACCTACGGACACCTCGCGGCGCTACCGGCTACATCGGAGGCAGGGAGTTCTATGGCCTGCAGGAGAAGTCGGGCGGCGGCGCAGCAGCTCAGGGATCAGGGGTTAAACTGAAGCAGCGAAAGTACAAAGAAGCCAATAAAGGAAATGTGTCGCCAAATCGAGACACGAGGAGGACGAATGAGTTGCTTATTGGTCGAGAGGATTACTGAGCTGGACAGACGCCCGACGCCTTCGTTCTCACTCTAGAAACAAGGCTATTACTAAATGTGACAAACATCCAAAGGGGGAGAAACCATGTGTGTGAGTGTGTGGGTGTACCTAATTTAGAGAGATAAAGGAATAATTACTGAATCATAAAAGCATTTCTCAGTTTTTTTTCTATGTAGGTTTTGAAGAAAAAGTATTACAAAGTATAACTAATAACATTTTCAAATGTAACAAAATTAAAGAAGCTAAATGTTCTTTTAGGTCAAAATATTAAATTAAATGTTAAAACCTAAGGCTTTCAAATAGGTGTAATAGGTTAACTTTCAAAATAAAAGCTTTTTATTTGTGCATTTTTTAGAGTCTTTCAAGTAGCAGTGGAATTCACCAGCTTTTATTGTGAAAAAGGAAATTTAGCATCGAGCTGGAAACCATAAAATAACAAGAGAAAAGTCATTTTGGGTGAGAGTTTGGAGTTAAAAATGTGATTTTGAAAGCTAAAGGTTCTCAGGAACTGTGTGAGAACGTATGAGGTTCAGCTCTCTCCCCCCGTGTGTTTGCAGGCGCCTGAAGCGTCTCTACCGCCTCGGTCTCTGGTTACCTCAGCACGTAGGCTCTGGGTCTCCCTGAGGAGCTCCACAGCTGTGGTGGGTACACGTACGCCATCCTTTCAGACAGTCATAACACACCCACAACAGTCAAGACCGCTGCTGCAACTTCTCTGACCGATTCTGGGGAAGATTTCTTTGAATGAAATGTAGCGTCTGAGTTGCCGGAGTTTTACCTGCGGGTTTGCGGGCACGGGTGGGGGTTGCAGGTGCGGTTGGTCTGTGGCCTCGGCAGGGACGCGCAGAGATAGTCGGGGTAGGACTCGTTGTCGATGGTGCAGAAGACCAACCGGGACTGGTAGCCTGGTGAGGGAGGAGATGCAGAAGTCAGAGCCGGCGCTCTCTCAGGCTGCACGCCAACGCTTCAGCTCCGGGTCTGCGACGCTCACCTGAGCCGCACTCCTTGCTGCAGGCGGACCAGGAGCCGTAGCTCCAGTAGTAACCCTGCCTGGATCGCCCGTTGGGGAGGTAAAACTCGTACTCCACGCCCTGATTGGGCTCCTGGCTGATCAGCTGCAGGGACAAAAACAACGTTCAAGCCGCATTCTCTCAGATTCACAGAAGGACAAACAACCAGACTGTGCCGTCGCACCTCGACGACGAGCGGTTCGGTCGTGGGGCCGCGGCCGATGATGGTTTCGGGCACGCTGTCGCCCTCGGCGCCTCGCTGGTAGTACAGCACGGTGCCGGCCACGGGCGTCGCCCTGGAGAACTCGATCACCCAGTGGCCGTTGAGGTAGTACTCTCCGCGCAGGTTCTTGATAGCTGGTCACGCCGAGCAGGAAGTAGATCAAGTCAGAACGCCAAATTGTTGAACGCCATGACGCGCGACGCTGTCACAACAGCGACGACATCGCAGACTCACCGATGTAGTTCCGTGTGGCCACTGTCTCCCTGATGCTGATGGTCGTGGCTCCAACAGGGATGATGAACATCTGGTTGTAGCCTGAGATGGCAAGAACATCAAGTTGAACGCAACTGAGAAAGGTTCGTGTTACCTAAGCTGCCGCTAAAGACTCGTACCGGTGGCCAGGTCGCGCACGGCGAAGTTGTTCTTGACGCGGTAACAGGACTGGCCGTTGCCCCCGCACTGCAGGCAGGGGTCCTCCTGCTGCGGCGAGTCCAGCATGTTGTCGCAGCCCAGACGCTGGAGGAGAAACAGAAGGTCATTCTTCGATTCGAATGAATAAGAGAGAAGAAGGAGAAAGATCGAAACAGGCGCGGGAGGGGGCCAGCGGCGGCCAGAGGTCAGGGGGTCAAACAGAGGAGGGGTCTCCTGACGAGGAAGTACAGCGGCCATAATTACGAGAGAAAAGACGGAGAACAAAAGAAAAGTTTGACGTTCCCACGATGTGAAAGTAATCTCTCCGAACCCGCTGCTCAAGCCTTAAATAATGAGATCAGGTTCTCTTAATCTGATCCTACAATCCCCGGGTCACTCAACTTTCAATATACTTTGAACTGAATCAAGGCTTTCCTTCAAGAAGCCGCTTTAGACGCGGTTTGAGGAGGGAAAGAACGCACTGATGATTTGCTGCAGTCACATTTACAGTCAATAAAACTCAGCGGGGATTCCCCCAGACGTCAACGGGAGGGTGTCGGCAAACGAGAGACGTTGATCTCTTTTCAAAGCGGCAAATTGAAACATATGGCGCACGGATGGAGGAGGCTCAAGTTCCCCTCCCGCTCGATTATGTAATCAGGTAAACTGAGATCGAAAGGCGCTTTCTCTCTGCGTAGACGAGATGATGGCTTCTCCTATGAAAACAAACTTTTTAGGGGGGAATTTCTGACGCCCACCTTGCAGACTCCTTCCACGCAGACGTCCTTTCGGCCCGGGTGACATGGTGTGCCGTCAACCACGGCGCTGCGGTGGCGGTAGAAGAAGTTCTCTCCCCTCGGTATGCAGTTCAGCTCACAGGGGTTCTCGGCTGTCCGGGAGGGGTTCCAGAAAGAAAACGTCCACAACCAAAAACAGTTTAACGTTAATTTTGTTTCATTTAGTCGTCCTGATTTAGGTTGACTAATGTCCTCCATCGTTGTTCCGACACAGATTTAATTGAATAGCCGTTTCATAGTCGTGTGAGGGAGAGAAGCCTGAATAGTGCAGCGTTCAGTCTCTGACCTCCGTAATACGGCAGCCACTTGTAGCGTTTCCCCTGGAAGTCGGTCCCGTCAAACTGGGAGCACTGCTCCTCGCGGAAGTCCTTGGATCCCTCCGGACAGTCCTGAGCCGAGGTCAGAGGTCAGAGGAGCAGGACGATCCGACAGAGACGGAGACAAAGCCCGCGATGTTTACCTGGATGTTGCAGGAGCGGTACGACTTGTCTGGTCCCACGCAGTTGTGTCCTCCGTCGGCTCTGTTTTTTCCAGAGGAAGAAAAGTTTTAATAGATGTCAGGAACCTTCATGGCATTTCAAACAAGTTCCCAGCAGCATTTCTAGACATTTATGACTGTACCCAGAACATTTTTCTGTTTATTACTCTCCCAAAACAATGACATTGGGGTTTCCACATTTGCTTTTGCTCGTAACTTTGTTCCTCGCTGAGAGGAAAAGATCCACTTTTACGTTCACTTTCAGCGAAGTTTCATTAAAGTTCGTCTTTATGGGGCAGAAAAACGTTAATGACAAGGTGCAGCGAACGTATGCAAATCCAGCTCGAGAGTGAAATGACACGTTGCAGCTCTGACATTAGGCAGCATTCCTCTTTAATCTGCTCCCGTAATAAAAGAAATAAAAAAAACGACCTCTCGGCGCACGCGGCGGGTCGGAGAAGCCCCGCTGCGGCGCTCACACGGAGCTGCGAGGCAGCAGGTTGCTTGTGATTAAGTCACCTCCGAAAGTTCCTGCCCTGGAGCCTCGAAAACAAGACACGGTGCTGTCAGCCTGCCAGACATGAAACAGGCTCCGACAGTCGACAGCTTCTTCTCGCCCAGGAACAGAAAATGAAACACTGGCAGCAGCTTTGGATCGGAGAAAAAAAAATAGGAGCGTCTCTCGTAAAAAAAAACAATCGGGACAGATTACAGCCCTCCGCTGTCAAAATCAGCACCTCACGGAGGTCCGGTAATTTCACGTGAAATGGGAGTTCCTGTGAAGTACTTGATGATTCAGCTGGTGGAAACACTGTGTTTAAAGGTGAGATTCAGGGAAACCTGGCAGACAAGATATGACAGAGTTGATCCGGCGCAGTCAGGAGGATTTCTCTGCGATTATTCACAGTTCAGCTGCGGAGGACAAACAGACTGTCTGAGTCACCGGCCGGCAGCAGAGACACGAGACAAGCAGAGGCAACGCGAAGCATCCAAACACAAACTCTTGCACAACTCGCGCTTTTTCGCGTCGACGGTCGGAGTCGTCGCAGAAACACGAGCCAAAAACTTGCCGCTCTCTTCGCTCATCCTTTGACGTCACTTCCTGGCCGGTCACTGACCCTCGGTCTGATGGTGTCCGCTCAACTCAGCTGTTTTGGCACTGAAAAGTACCTGTGAATAGGAACTGTCTCCTAATAGACAATCCTAGGGCTTTTCATGCTCTGCACCAGAGCTTCAATGGTCCAGTTTCCTACAGTTTCCTTGTCCCCCAAATGCATCACAAAAATCAAACAGTGAAAAGTTTGGACATGTTAAGGAAACATGTTGTGCCTGGCTGGCATTCGCCTTCAAACGGGGAAATCAAACAACTTGCTCTTTTTTCATGAAAGTTCACCCAGAGTTCCTGAGGCGCGCCCCGACGTCCGCCCTGCTTTCCTTCACTTCCACACATCTATCAGTGTTTGAAGCCACATCAGAGGAGCTGGAGTCAGCAGGTGACCTCTGAACGGAGGTTCGCGGCGACTCCGCAACATCTCGGGAGGAAAAAAAGAAGCGTTCTCCGTCCTCGGTGGAATTCACATTTTCACCGTATGTTAGAGTTGTAAAGCTGACAGTCGACACAGGTTATTAGCAGCTTAAACGCACTCGGGTCATCCTCTTCCGCTTCTCAGGTGGTTTGATTTAAGCTGTCGGGCCCCGGGGCCATTTTTAAACTTTCACCTTTCAAAACACCCAAATTCCAACGGTGACGGCTTGGAAACGCCAAAACAAACCAGCTTCCGCTGGATTGATTGTGGACATGAAAGTACGTGCAGGGAGACGGATGTGAGTGTGACAGAGATGTCAGTCCGACAGCTGAAGAGAGCTGAAGGACTGTTATTAAGTCAACCATCAACTGAAGTGAAGGTTGTCACAATAATCGGATCAACTTTCTCTGCCTGACTCGCTGCAGCTTCAGTCGAAACTGAAGAAAATGAAATTAGAACAACCTGATTCAAATTTTCTTGGAGAAACATAGTTTTTGTCCTTTTAAATGGTTCGAATCAACTGAGTTTTAGCGCAAAAATATACTTTTTTTCTCAAGTTTTTGTGCATAAAACCTGCGCAAAAGATCTATGCACTTCAGTGTTGAGTGTTTGCTCGTTTCCAGGTATTTTTTCCACCCTTAAACTTAAGGAAAACTCCCTTTTTTCCAGGTTTTGATCCTCTCATTTTTACTGAGCTCAACCTGAGCTCTATGTGGCCCCCTGAACTGCGTTTCACTCCGCCGCCGTAAAACAAACTGCCTGGTTCCTCCAAGTGAACCGTGGAAGCTAAATAATACACACATCACTTCACACCTCGTGAATGCAGGCGGCCTTACGCTTCACATGAGGCAACATGCCAGCAGGATTCCTGCAAAAAACAGCCGCGAACACGACGTTTACTATCAAAGCCGACAGCAGCGGATCAGAGCGAGCGGCTTCACGACGCAACTCCAGAAGAATCGGATCGCAGACGACTCGTCGTTCAGCAAAACAATCAAATCCGAGCTGATGCTGAAGGTTTAGGGCCAAAAAAGGGCCAAAAGAGAAAACGTACAGCCCCCCCCCTCCCCCTCCTCCTCCTCCTCCTGTCCGATACTCTTGAGCAGCCAACGGGCAACACCCAACACAGAGGAGTGCTTTTAATGTGAAAGGGCCCCTCCCTGCAGTGTGCGCTGGATGTGAGACAAGTCCACATCCTGCAGACTTCAAGGCATTCTTCTGCAACCCAGATACACCCGGCACCCGCACACCTCACTGTTTGCTTTATTCGCCCACTGTGGGCGTGTGTGTGTGTGTGTGTGTGTGTGTGTGTGTGTGTGTGTGTGTGTGTGTGTGTGTGTGTGTGTGTGTGT
>JASSRZ010000950.1:0-11412 GCA_032164315.1 Malacoctenus gilli
ATCTACAAGTTTCATAGTCATGAAAATAAAGAAAACTCTTTGAATGAGAAGGTGTGTCCAAACTTTTGGTCTGTACTCTATCTTGTGGATGTTACACTGTACATAGGGAAGAATATCAAGTGAGCAGGTGGTGAAAAAACCATGACAGGACTTATAGAAGTCATCACAAGCACATGTGGTTTCAGCTTGTGTGACAGCATATCATACAGCTGCTTACTAGGGAAATGACCCATGCAAATACGAAGTCTTTCATAAGAAGCAGCACAGATACATGTCAAAAAGTACAATCGAAACAGGATTGGATAAATCTTCTTACCAACTACATCAGTGCTAAGAAACAGTCATCAACAAAGCAACATATGATCATGCTTCTGAAATTATGGGTTTATGCAGAGTGAGGAAGTTTCATCTGCATTCAAAATAAAAAAGTCACATTCTGACTGAAATTGAGGGAATAAGTAGTTCAGGTCTGGAAAAAAAAGGAATGTAAAAATTTAATAACTGTTGTTAGCTTGTACATTGGTGATCTTACGACATAAGTCACAGTAACAACACTAACACAGCAGTAAGCACCCAAAATGAAGAGCAGATGGCAGCAGTACATCGGACAAATGTTTATTGGAAGCCGGCTAACTTACTAGGAACATGACATAGCTGGTTTGGGCTTACTTAAAATCAGACATCTTGATAAAGTGCCACTCGCTCCTATGGCCCACCAGGTCTTTCAATTCCTGGATTGAATCACTGAACACATATTTATGGCGATCAGTGTTGGGCAAAATATGGAGGCTGAAACAAAAGGAGCCCACAAAGCATCCTGGTGTATTCAAGTCTTGTGGGTATGTATAGCATTTGATTATTGATCATTGCTTGTTGCTATGATCATTTCATATCACTATTAATGTTTTTTTTTAACCATATTTATGGTGCCATCACATAATCAGTTTGTTTTGACCGTTTTATTTTGATTGCTTTTATCAACATATTCTTATGATTCTTGTGAGCATAGTTACTAATGTAGGTATAATAATGTTTGAAGCGATTTTTGTTAGTATGATCTTAGAATATCGCATCGGGGGTAAGTTACTTATTTCCTTAACCAAAACTACATCTGAGAGGCCAAAGTGGCCTGATGACAGAACCTCTTAAGACACTCCACCTCAGTGGCCACAAACAAGGAGAGTCGTGGTCATGGTGAAAGAGTTTGAAAGGATTGTGACCTTTGGACCAGCTCCGTGTTCTTCCCTCCCCCCCCCCGTCTCTGTTGCTAAGCAAGGCAACGCATGCAAACAACGACCTCCCCGTAGCCACATGTGCACCAGTGCCAGCTTGCAACTCATCATACAATACTTACATCTGAAATAACGATGTTCAAACATGTCACAAACACACACATGTGAGTACAGCGGTGCAGTGGTCAGATCTTGCCTAACAGTGCGGTCTGTCCGCACCTGTCACGACTTTTGTCTTTTGGTGTTTTGTTGACCTTTGTTTTTCCTACCACTATACTTCAGTTTAGAATCAGTATTTATAATTTGGATTCTTCTCATGTCTTAGTTTTGCTGCCATTGTTATTAATGTTCTCTCTTGTCACTTTCAGTTTTGTTTTTGGCGTCTTGTTCTTCTGTGTCAGGTACTCCGCCCTTCTTGTCTTTAGCTTGAGCGATGGGCTCCAGCTGTTACTCTACCTCGAGTGAGTGTTTGAGTGGGTCTTCATTTGACTGTATTGGATCATCATATTTCTTCATGTCTGGGTCCCTTGGGTTAGCCGGTAGCTTGCCGTTCTTCATGTCTTGCTCCTTCTTTGACTTATTATCTCTGTTCATGCGTGTGTTTCCTCTGAGTATTCAGGTTTCTTCACACAAACCAAAAACATGCATGAAGTGAACTGGTGACTCTTTAAGTGTCCATCAGTTGTGTCTGTCCAGGGTGGAAGATGAGCGAAGTCCTTCAACCAATAGCGTGAGTTGGTCCTTTGAGCATGTACAAACTTCAATGAGATGTTCCTTTTTACGTGCGAGTGGGAGCTGGGATCACCTGCATTGTGATACTTATAAGGAACAAACTTAGATCTGTAGGGCCTGTGATAGGGAAAGGATGCAACCTAACTAATGGATGTTTACGATTTATAACTTAAGTTAATTCATATTTTAGGTTTGAAAGTTAATCCATTTAATTTTTGCTAAAAATGTAGTTTGTGTATTTGCCCAGTTGGCTGTTTACACGCTTATGCTCTGGAATGTTGTTTACATATTTACAAGGTAAAATATCTCCAGCAGTATTGTCAAAAACAGTGAAATAATGTAGTGGATCTGTTTCTTTAAGTTTCACATAGTTTCCTGAAAATTGTATTTTGTCTCTGTCGTCTTGTCGCGTGCAATTTGCCGGTTGTGTTTAGAAACTCCGCCCCCTTTTTTTAAACAGTTGCACAGATCCCCTCTAATGACTGTTTGTGTGGTCCATACATTCATACAGAAATATACAGAATTAGCCCACCAAAGATGACATTAAATAATAAAAACTCAACCAAATTCTAACCAATGTGCATGTGAAATGTCAGAAATAAGAATTGCACTCTGTGGAGCGTTCACAGGAAAATCTCCACACATGCGGTGGATATGCAATATCCACAAATCCAGAGTACCATCAACATCACATACAAACCAAATAAAAGATGATTTAGTATCCAGGTCTACGTTGATCTCTGATTTCTTCTACTCTCACGCCCTCTTACTTCCACGACAACTAAAACAGCACAAAAGCATAAAACCTCCCACACAGTAAAAAAAACAATGTTTTTATCAACTTCTTATTATTTGTTGGTTCTTGTGTCTTATTGGGGTAGTAACAGTGAATGAGACTTAAGCTTTGTGATAGTTTTACACACCATACACTCCATTCTTGTTTTTTTCCCCTCAGATCTTTTCTACTTTTTGGGAGCTCACTCCAATCTTAAATTGTTACAATCTGACTGTGTTACAATTTTTACAATGAATCAGGATACAACATGGGGTTTTGTAAGAACGTGGCTCATCACTGAGGGAATAAATGCTGGTAAACACTATGGCAGATCACCTACATGATGCTGTGTTGAGAGTCCCGGAGCTGCTTTGCAGGAGGAGACGCGAGGGGGTGAATGCTTCACGCTGCACCTGCTGTCTGACTCACACTGACTGAAGGATGGGTTGTTTTTTTGTTTGGTTTTTTTTTCAAAAACCAAAGCAACACAAACACCCTGATGGAAACAAACTACTTTGTTTATGCAGTGCAGTAGACATGGTAATTAAACATATTTTGGTGGAATGACCCTCTTTTTAACCTACATTTTGTAAGTTTCATGAGTGAAAGTGTGCATTTCTTGAGGTGAGCAGGAAGTTGCTAAATCAATGCTGTGACAATAATCTGGGTCGAGCGTATTCTCTGACACGGTGTGAGCAGAAGCGCACTCACATTTCCAGGAGCAAGCTTGGCGTGTATCTCGAATTTGCTTCTGGCTACAGAGAGTAAAAATGAAATTGTTTGTGTTCGCACTTTGTCCCGAAAGTCAGGTCCTCCCAGTTGTTTATTCACAGACGTCTTGTAACGTCTCTGCACTCTCTCTTCCCCTCAGCTTCCACCCACAGCAGAACGTTGCCTGCACGTCATGTAACCTGAACAAAATGCTTGTGAAGAGAGAGGAGCCAAATACAGAGGAGCATGAGGAAGGAGCACACTCACCACCTGATCACTCTGTCCTGTGGTCCCAGCAGGTCCTTTGGAGGTGAGGACAGTAACCAGCCTCCAAATCGGCTCCTGGCGTTATGACTCTAACATGAGTGTTGATACGTCCTTCTTGTCGTCCTTTCACTGCACACAGCATGCAACCGTGTGTGGTCGCATTTGTGCGCGCGTGTATCTGTGTGTGAGAATGCTGAGATCACATGTATGAGGAAGTGCTGTTGTTGGTGTGTGCTGCTGACGGACTTCAGTCTCAGGCTAGGATTTCCTCTTTCAATGCTCAACCAAAGTACAGCGATGAGGGTGTGTATGCATACAGGCACCGTGCGGTAAGACCTGTTTATCAGCCTCGCAGACCAGTATGTCTGTGTTTTATTGTGTATTCCCCAACGACTTTGTGTTGTCACACCAGACAAAAAAAAACAAAAAACCTGCTTGCTTATTCGTTTAATGTGATCTCTTTGAAACTGGATACCTGAGCGGGACCACAATGGGAATGAGCTCTCAGGCCTGTTTCCAGCCGTGGAACAGAGATGTTCAGGAGACGTATAACCTCCAATGTGCTCCTCCACCATACTGTATCTCCACTTTCTACTAAGATTCAAAAGTCTGGGTGAGCTATCGTTTTCACCTCGAGATCCCAGATAAAAAGAGTCGTTACAGTTGGAACCGAGTCTGCAGGCCAGCCTACTTTAACCTGCCAATCAGGAATGCTGTATGCTGTAAAGTGATGCAAAAAAAATCTCTCTACACAATTATTATGTCCAGACTGGATTATTAGTCAGAGTGAAACTCCTGCTGATTCGACTGGTTTCAGGGACTGCTGATGTGCCACATGAAAGTAGCATTTCCTGTTTTTATTCTTGCTCACCTGCAGCTTTGTTTTTGTCTGAATTTATATCAATACATTAGCAACAGACTGGGTGTCGATTTATTAAAAGTCACCAATAAATCTATAAAATCTATAATCAAACACTTTAAATCTGAAACTCTTTCTATGTTTGTTTTTAGCTTTCTTGTTGTATGTGTCTCCTGTGAATGAATGTAGAATTTATGTTGTTTTGGGCTTTTGTCATGTTGATCCTGCCTGCTACTTTACTTTATGCACTATATTTGTTTTAGAATTACACACACTCGTTTAATATGTTACACCAACCTGCCACAGATCCCAGATGGATTTTTATTCTGCGGCTAAACCAAACACATTCACAGCAATTGGTGGACACTCAATAATACCAAGGGAGATTAATCATTGCAAAAACAACCCACACTTTTTCGTCGCTCTGCTTGCTGCATGATCTGAGGCTGGAGCCCGATCTGCTGCTCCTACCTTCATCGCTGGGAAACATGATTACCTGCCTGCTGCATGGATCCCTGGCTGGAGAACACCGTCAGTACTGTGAGAGTCATGTTTTTTTTACTTCTCCAGTGCTTTCAAAACGACCCAGCCGTCACTGTTCAGGGTCCATGCAGCCTCACCTGGCTGCATGGACCATCCACTACCTCACCGATACACCGCAGTGCGTGAAGCTTCAGGACTGTGTGTCAGATGTGGTAGTCTGCAGGGGCTCCAAAAAGTACAGTGCTCTCCCCTTATTTCCTCACCCTGAACTTTGGACCACCGTTAAAGCTCTGAGGGCTGTCAGCTCCAGAAGTTCTCTGATGACACGGCCATCGTTGCGTGTGTGTCTGAGGGGGACGATCATCAAGGACTTCGTTCGCTGGTGTGGGCAGAACCATCTCCAGCTCAGGAAGCTCCAACACCGTCTCCACCTGCTCAGAAGACTGAGGTCCTTTGGAGTATGCAGCACTCTGCTCAGGACATTCTATGAGACTGTGTTGGCCTCAGCTCTTTTATATGCAGTGGTCTACTTGGGAGCAGGGAGCTCAGACAGGGACAGAGAGAGACTAAACAGGCTGGTTTGGAGGGCCGGCTCTGTCCTGGACTGCTCCCTGGATCCTGTTTAGGAGGTGGGGGAGAGGAGGATGTGAGCAAAGCCCTCATCCGTCATGGATAACCCCTCTCACCCACTACAAGAGACATTGGGGGCTTTAAGCAGCTCCTTCAGCAGCGGTTTCAGGCTTCCACCCTGCTTGAAGGAGCACTGCCACAGGTCATTCCTCGCATCTGCAACAAGACTGTACAACATCAGCATCAGTATTTTTGTACATACATATTTTATCTATTTTATTTTGTTTCATTTTTATTTCTAATTATTCCTATTTTACTTGCTGCTTATTTTTTCCAATACAACATTTACATATCAGAGGAAAAATAAGCAGTTTATGGACATTCGGGATATTAGATCTTGCCTCAACTATTCACCAAAAACAAAATCAGGTAGGACATTATAAGCCAACCGGGACAGCTATCTCTGAAGGTAAGCACCTCAGTCTTTCCAGGAGAAAATCAGACCAAATTCAAAGTCGTTGCTCACTCAGGGTGTAGGTTCATCCCCCTAAAATCTAGTACCAAGCGGCACAGATGTACCTTTGTCAAATCTGTAATATAGCCGTTGGCAGCAGGTTGTGCTGTTGTTTCATGTCCTGTGTGTTGCCTGGACTTCTCACTTGCTGAAAACCAGGAACTGTAAACTTTTATTTGGACTGGGAAGCAAAGCATGGAGCATTTTAAAGGGCCCAGAGGGAGCTTTGAAGAATCCAGCTGCGTCCCATGAAGAGAACTAAAACGGGCAGCTGCAACTGGAGTCTCACACTGTGGAGAAAAGTGAAAAAAGAAAATGGGTGCTCAGTGAAACAGGTGCTCAGTGAAAGGAACTGATGCCACCTATTGAACTATTTGATAGCAGTTAAGATGCATACGTAAGGATTACTGACCAAAACCCTACACAGTTCACTTCCTCACCTACTTTTTCACATTGTCATCACCACATCCTCTCCAACCCAATTTTCACTCAGCCAATCTCATGAAGGGGCTCTTAGAACTCTGCATTTGTTCTTTGCCTTGTCACACTTTTCAACTCTCCAGAGTCTTGACGGAGAGATATAGACAGAGGATGGTCCTGTGGGATTGAGTTCTTTTTGTGAGGAACAGAAAAAAAACTTCCCACATTTGTTGTGTTGTTTCTGTGTGCACTGTGCTCCATTTATCTCATTATTATGCTCACCTTAAGTGACCCAATTGAACATCACGGTACATAGAGCAGAGGTTTTGTGTGATGTGCGGCACACTCTGAAACAGTACAACTGATGCCATCTCACATGAAAAGAGAGAGTAATGTTATCCAATATGCCTGCTTTTGCATTAGGAAACTTGGGTGAAAAAATACACCCATTCGGCAAAGAAAGGGTTAACACCAGAACATGCTTCAGAAATTTTGTCTTCCAGGGGGAAGTGTTGTAGGACCACTGCTGTGGCTGCTGTGCTACAGGGAGGGAGCTAAGGAACGACTCAAGCAGAAAAATCGACAACTGTGTGAATGTGTCACCAACTGGGATTGGGGAAAAACCATCCTACAAGGACTGCAAGAGTCAATATAGAATAGAATAGAATAGAATAGAATAGAATAGAATAGAATAGAATAGAATAGAATAGAATAAAATAAAATAAAATAAAATAAAATAAAATAAAATAAAATAAAATAAAATAAAATAGAATAAGCTTAATCAATCCCTTCGGTCCAGGACCTCAGGGAAATTATTGCACCAGAAAAACAACACAACAGCAACCTAAAATCAGCAGAGAACAGCATTCAAAATTCAAAACAGCAACAATAATGAATGAATGAATGAATGAATGAATCAAATAGCATATTTTAATATAATATGGAAACATTTAATAACAACAGTATACAATATATAATATATAGATACAGTACCCATAGCATAACATATTGCACTGTCTCACCCCAATATCGTCACTCCTCGCCCCCTATCCCACCCCACCTGCTGCTCCCCCTCCCCCTCTCTCCAGCTCAGAGTTGAACAGTTTGATGGCCATTTGTTGATAACAAATGTATTTCATAAATTTACGTGCATCTGGAAGTTAAAAGGTGCAAAACAGAGTGTTTCAGGAAAACACAGCGGAAGATAAAGAGGATGATGTGGTACCATGAGAAAAATGATGAGAAGAGAAATGAGGAGGAGATGTGAAGGCCAAAGCTGACAGAGGCTGCAAAAGAGACTCTATTGATAAAGTCAATATGACAACGTCAAACAGGTTGAACGTCCAGTAGAGTCAAACTTCTCAGTCTAACAGCTGCTCTGCAGTAACAGGTATGAAAGTCCTTTTTTCAAAAGCAGCCAGTGTAGGTGCACTTTACCGGGATGCAAAGACTTGGTAAATAAATCATTAGCATATTTGTATATTCTTGACATATCGATGAAGTCAGGTGTAGCCCTCGCCATACGCTGTACATGGCTCAGCGGTGTTTGTGCGAAATGTCTGGTTTGTGCTGGTTTTCACCGTCAAACAGACAAGTGATGATGTCACTCAGAGACGTGCTGTCTGGACAGTCTGAAGAAACAGGTCACCGCCAAGAGGCGGACCCAAAGTCCTTGTTCCACATGTCAGATTCATCATGTTTCAAGAACACAACCAAACGCATCAGAGATAATTTCATAATCTCAGCAGAGGTTTTATGTAATCAAAACAGGCTGCAGAGACATGCTGTGTTTCTAGACCTTTTTCTGCAGCCTATTAAGGAAACAGAACTGGATAAAGAAAATCTGTTACAATGTCGAAGATAAACGAAACCCAAGTATCAAGTTAACTCCAGGATCAGGAGACGTCGTTTTGTCAGATGAGTTGGTTAGAATGGTATTGCAATTGTGTTTAAAATTACAGCTGACAAGAAGCACTCAAAGAGCAAAAACCTCCATTGTGACTCCTGTCAACCTTTCCTGCTTGTTCTTCTTGCACACTGCCCTATTTTAACAGACCACGCCTTCTTATGATGCCACAGACTTTTCATCTTCATTATTTTTGGTCTCATCCTCTCATCCTTCCTACAAATTTCACTGAAATCCAAAACAGGCCGACAAGCATATCTAAAAATATCACATATTTTTTCACAATAAAATGAATGAAAAATTTGGAAACTGCTTCCACAACACATTACGGCTTCCCCACAGCCCTTACATGAAGTAAATAGTGTCAAAGATGAAATACAGCTTCTGGAGTCTCATTCAATACAAGGAATCCTGTAAACTCTGAATTCAGCATGATCGCCAGGAAACATTTAGACACAACCACCAACTTGAAGATAGGTTCAGAAGACCATCTGCTCCTCTGAGTCACAATTCATTCAGTGAATGTAATGGTAAACATAGTAGCTGCTCTTGTTCTGCACATTATTTCCGAGTTACATTCAAATAGAGAATGGCAACGCGTGTTACTGTGATAACCACATATAAACTAGCTGTCACTGGTCTCCACCAATCGTAGCACTTCATATGTGAGACACATTTGCTATCCCATTACCACCACTCAGCTCACCAATCTACCTCACTGACTACTCACTTACATAGTCCAACGATGCTCCAACACTGGTGCATTGTAGGACTTTTTGGATAGTGGTCTTTGCTCCTCTCCAATGCAACACATTTGACCAAAGCTGACCTACAAAGCAATACTTTCAGAAGAGGACTTTTTGGCTTCATAACCTCCCTCCCTGCCTGCCTTCTGTCCTGCTTTAGCTTCCTGCAGGCAGCACTATCTTAAGGGGCCACGCACTCCTAAATGATGCCACAGCAATTATGTCTTTTCAGCATTTTGGCTGATGTGGGAGCTTTTAGAATGGGAGGTGACATTCTTGTGAGTGAGTCGCTGTACCAACTCATCGGTTGGTACGTCAGTATAGTTTCAGATTGATTGTGGCTCTTCTCCATGAATAAAGACGTGGACTTATTCAACATGGCTCTCGTGGTTTCACAGGGGTTACAGAGGTTAGTGTTGTTCTGTCTCCTTTGCAGGTGCTCGTTCATCTGCTTTCTAGAATGTTGCAGCCACATTGAGTGGCTATGTAGTGAGACATTGGAACAAGAGGAATCACGTGTTAAAAAAGGGGGAATATACAGACTAACGCTGTCACTCAGCAACAGAATGTGTCACCAAAACAAAAGAAGAGGGAGTGTTTTTGTAAGAAGCCAAACGCAACTTATCTTCAAGTGTCATTTGAATTTTATTGACAAAAACTGACCAGATTAGCTGGAGATGTCTGGCAAAAGTTATGCAAAGAGCAGATAAAAGGAAGGTTAGTGACACCATTCTGGGTTCCATCTGATTGTCATCTGTTTGTTTGTATGTGCACACTGATCAGAACAGTGTGTGCAAGCACGAATCACAATCTACTGCACATATTGTCTGTCATATTCTCTCACAGTGCATGGTGCAAAGGGACTGTCTTCCTCTGTGACAGTGTCTCTTGCTGGTCCAAACCTTTGAAAGCAACAAGGACGAATCAACACGTCCTCCTGCAGGACAAACAGGTAATTACACTGCGAAGGGGGACCTCAGCTGTGGGAGAAAAGCAGCAGCTGTGGGCTTGCTCTGAACTGTGGCTGTATTTCTTTCAGAAAGACTACAATGAGCCTTTTTACCGCAAATCCTCCATCATGCTCCAATGTCTGACCACACAGTTCACTTCAACTGATGCGCTGTCACCGAACGATGCTTGGCAACTCCACTAGTGACTCAGAGGGAAGCAATACAGCTGATTCAGTCTAAAATGTCACAGGTAATGTTGGGTTGAATGACAAGTGGGACTGACGAATCACAATCCCTTAAGTTCCGTAAGGTTATTTCTGTCATCCTGTTGGTTGCTTCTTTTCACTCTATCACAGACATTCCATATCGCAAGTTCTCTCCTGACACCGTCTGATCGTCATCGCTGCCTCGTAATGTGCTGAATCATCCATGGGCTTGTCACCATGCTGCAGTTACTCACGTTGGCATTGTGGCAGCCATTAGTTTGTGTGTTTGCATTTTGCAGTGGTGTCATTGTGTCCAAGTGAAGTCAAATGGGAAAGTATGCAAAGACGTTGTTTGTCAAAAGCCAAAAAGTGGCTTAGCTGGTAGAGCAGGTTGGCCCGACCTTGATTAGCCATTGATCATACATGATAAACCACTGGTTCCATTCAAAACATGAAGCAAAGACACCTTTCCTACAAAGGATTCAGACAGCGGGGGTATAGCGCCGTGTTCAGGTACAGCAGCGCTGTCTGTGATTTAACACACCGAGTCAACTTCAGGAACAGAAGAGGGGAGACGACTGGGAGTAATGGGTGAAGCTGCTGGATGTCTTCAAGGCCACGCATAAAATAAGTGTTTTTGGTCCCAGCTATGTTTCTGTCGCTTTCTTTGGCCACTCTCAGAGCAAGCAGCTCCCGCACCTCACCATCCCCCCAGTTTGCGTCATGTGTGCTTCTATCAGCTGTTGTGAAGAAATAACGATCTGTTGTCTCCTCTACATTTCTGAATGAATATTCTTCATACAGGATGCCGGCCCTCTTCGTCACAGCTCTGAGACTACCTCCTCAGAGGGACAAGAGGGAGGCCAAGGTCGTCCCACTGTCATGACTGGCTGCCACTCACACAGACACAAGGAGAAACCAAACAGCTCAAACACAGAGTGGTCTGTGTGAAAGGGGCTATAAATACACACACACACACACACACGCACGCACACACACACACACACACACACACACACACACACACACACACACACACAC
>JASSRZ010000951.1:0-11411 GCA_032164315.1 Malacoctenus gilli
CCTGGCGCCTTTCGCTGCAGGAGATCGAGCGATTAGTGCGGATGTTCTGGACGGGCCGCCGTGGGCCCAGCAGAGAAGTTTGCGTGTCAAAAGACTTATTTGCTTTCACGTGCGTGCGTGCGTGCGTGCGTGCGTGCGTGTGTGTGTGCGTGCGTACGGGCGTGCGTATTGCAGTACGTCTCTCCGGTTGACTTGTGATGGACTGGTGACCATCCAGGATAAGTGTAGAAGGTGAGTCAAAATGTGTCAATTTGAACATATTTGAACATGAACCGCAGCCAACACGCACCATGGGCTGCGGTTGTATTCCAGTCTTTTTGGCTGATGTGTTTCAAAACACCTTCTTCCCTCGCAGCTGTCATCGAGCTTCCGACAGTGCAGATTTTGACGCGATCGTCGTTCGATGTGCGAAGGCTGGTGAGGTGAGCGGCAGAATTGAGCGTTTTACACCAACATTCATCTGTATTTCAGCGCGCGCGTGAGGCTGTGGTCTGTGCTTTCAGCGCGAACAGCTCTGTGGTGGTGTGCATGGTCAGCAGAGGAAAGGAGGGTTACCTTCCCCTTGGGGCTCTTCTCATTTGCGGGGTACATGAAGATCCCACCGTAGGCGAGGGTGCGGTGAATGTCTGACACCATGGAGCCCACGTAGCGTGCGCCGTAAGGGGAACTGCCATCCTGCAGGAGAGGAAGTCACGTTGAATGACCGTGCAGACAATTGAGCAAGAGCCAAAGTTGAGTTGTTGTTTTTTTTAATTCAATATATTCCTCATATCTGAAGGTCTTGAGTTTTGCTGACATTTCACTCTTCTCACCCTCCAAAGGCTGCCGTTACAGGCACAGACAGTACAAAGCACGAGGATCTTTAAGTCCCGTTCACACCAACTTACACTTAATTTCTTTTTTGCCCATGTTCATGAATGAAACGCAGTCTGTCTCTATCTAGCTGCTTTCAAATGACGTGAAAACTGGAGGCGATCGTTCTGAACTTCAAAAGCTCCGAACATTCTGCTGATTTCTCTCTCGCAGCACACAGCCAGAAACACCGTTCTCTCTTTCTGTCAGTCGCCCGTGACAGAATGTACTGTGACACATCAGTTTCACTTCGCTCTTCATTTGGTGGATCACTTCCTCTTTCGTGGAAAGCGCAGGTGGGACCATATGTGTTCCTGTCGACCCCCGGACATCCACTGAGGCCCCTGACTGTGGCAAACCACCTTTGTCTTCATCGATCCTTATCTTTTTTATGTTTTGAGTTGTAATTCAGCGGATGTAGAGCAGAGCTGGATTGCCATTTCTCACACAACGAGATGATGCAATCACTCACCCAATTAACTTTAATCTCGCACCCGAGCTGCACCCAGCCTGTCTGCCACCCTTCCCGTATTTTCACACTGAAGCTTTCAAGCCGGCCGGGCAGCTCGTTTGAAAGCAGCACACCTGCTTCGTACAAACACCCACGTCCCGCTGCCGAGGTCGACCTGAGCCGTAAACAACAAGCAGCTTCGGGTCGACGTCCATTCGGACGCAGGCGTCAGCCCGACGGGGGGACTCCCTGTAAACGACTACGTCACAGTGAGTGACCATTAAGGTGGTGTGACGCTCAGTGCGGCTTGTTTTCACCGCGTTTCGCTCACTGAGGCTTTAACAGCGCGGAGAGTCTCAACAGCGACGCGTCCCAGGAGTGGGCCTGCAAGCTCAGACCGGCACAACGTGAGGCAGAGTCATGTGCTCGCTGAGTCACAGCCCACTCATCACAGGGAGGGAGGGAGGGAGGGGGGGAAGAAACACACGCTGCTATGTGCACTGTACAGGCTGAAGCTGAGCCCCACTAAAACAAACTACTCTGTGAGAGAAGCAAAGAAAGTGAGAGTCAGACCCAGCCGGTAGCTCAGCTTACGGCACAAAACTCACAAGAATAGAAGGGAACAAATCAAACAAGACAAAACTGAGAGTCATGAGAAATAAACACCAAAAAAGCACAGGGGGGGATTTTTTTTTTAGTCGAAATATGGAAATGGTCAAGTTGTGGAAGTTTCCAATCTAAAAAGTGCTGCTTTTAAAAGGAAACTCTTTTTATTATTATCATTATTATTATTAACTCCTGCTGATTTAACCCTTCAACCCCCCTGCTCGTACATTTGTTACAGTAAGTGATGGGGAACTGTGAAGATCTGAAATAAGTGTATGGACCCTCACACACCTTGACTGAACAACTTTTTTTTTACTTCCCATGAATGAATAATTTGCTTATTAAAAACATGATTCCTGTGAACAGGGCACAAGCTTACTTTGTACGAGTTAATTATTAAGCTGAGTCTCACAGATGCTGCAGAAAACAGAATATCATGTGACCTATTTGTGACCCGGGCCTGTTGTAAACTGGCCTAAATAGCTCCCTTCACCGCACGAAACCCTGGTGGAGACCATAACTGGCTTCCAAAAGCCACAAATGAAATAAAATATAGGTAGTTGTCATTTCTCAGGAAACCCAGAGAAATAAGGAAGCAGATATTTTATCGATATTGTTGCTCGTTCAGTGTTAAAGTCTTGTTTCTACAATGTAAAGTAATCAACTGCCTTTCGTGACAGTTGATTACTTTGCTGTTTAAAGAGGATGCTGATGATTCACCGGGAGGAGAAGATAGCGCCTGCACCCGCTTCCAACTTCCCGGCAGCTCCGTTCGTTTCACAAGCGGCAGCATTCCAGTCACACCTCGTGATGCAGTTTTCCGGTCTTTCAAAACGCCACGCTCGCTGCGTTGGTGCCCTGCTGCGCTGCGCTGGGCTGGCTGACGACGGTTCTGTGGGCTGCCGCGCGATGAGAAACGTCCGGGCGATCGGACGTTTGAAGAAGTGGAGGACGAAGCGGCACTTTATCAATTCTATAACCGCGTATTCGACTTCTGCAAAACGTCACGAGTCATCACGAAGCACAGATAAACGGTCAAACGGTCGAATCAGACAATTCCAGTGTCTCAATCTGTTTCAACTCTTTCTGACCTCCTGCTCATATTTTTGGTGGAACGAATGAGTAACGATGATTTCTTTTCTACATTTCAGTAAAACTTCTTGTGTGTGTGTTTGTTCCTCTTTGCATCAAACATTTTTCGAAAGAAAAAATGCAACTAGTAGCTCTTGTTTTTTGAACAGTTTAGGTTGATTGAATTTTGTTTGATATGTTCAGCTGCAAGACGTTTAACTAATTACAGCCAAGCTGTCTGAAAGTCAACAATAATGTAAATATTTCTAGTTTCTCATAATTTGCTCAACTAAATTTTTCAGTACTTGTTGACATTTTAAAGGCTCAATGGTCACACAATTACACCATAAAAATAGATCGTTTTTTTTTTTACATATTGTCCTTTTTTTTAAAAAAAAATCCATATTGACATAACTGCATCAGAAAATAAAAGTGTAACTTTTGGTCGGTGTTTTTCAGGACGTGATGTGTGCATCTTCAGGGAAACGGAGGCCGGAGGCGTAGTGTGTGTGTGGCTGTGCTGGAGAAGAGCTGACCAGGCAGTTCTGCGGCCCCTCAGTTTCCAGCTGACAGGCGGCAGCTTCCTGAGGAAGTCCTCATCCTGTCACGCTGCTGCCACTCACCCTCACATGCTTCGCTCAGGTCCCAGGTGGTTTCTGCCCGGTCACTCGGTCAGTGGTACCTGAATGGATCAGCCATCTCCACTTGGACCTGACAAACTCCAATTTTTATTTTTATTTTGCTATGTGAGCATCGCCAAAGAGCCAAAGGTTCAAGTTCAAGTACAGCGCTAGTTTTGCACACTGGGTGGCAGTGGTGAGTCCGATCCACTGGCTATTGGCGAAGAGTTGACAAGAGCTGTAAACTTAGCAATAGAGCCAGTATCTAAACCTAGAATGAGTCCCTTTATCATCGTGCGGTACAAAGTACTTTTATTAGCTGCTTCTTTCGTATGCTAATATAAATACCATCTATACCTCTCTTACAATACACATCTCTAAAAAGCACACACAGAGTTTCAGTGTACTCTTGTACTTTTACAGGTCTGAATGAATGTTCACTCTTTCCTGTGTAAACTATAGCATCCAGCCTGTCCTCACTGCTGCTCTGAGAGTTTCTTGCAGTTCTCGCCACAACCTGCTCAAAACGTCAGCTTTCACTACCTGCAGGAAATACATTGACAACATTGTAATGGCGAAATATATATCTTCGTTGTTTGAAGTACTGCGTGTGCATATTTGGTACAGCCATTACTCACGGGGCGTCTGGTCTTGCCGCACCGCTGCTGAGGAGTTTCAGCAGTTTGATGTAAGTACCTCGCTGTTAAGACTAAAGGCACAAATGTAACTAGTGTTGTATTGGCTGTTGAAAAACAACTCACTAACTAAACTTTTGGCTTATTGGCTATTGTGCCAGTCTCAGTGTGTGTACCTTCAACATGACAGAGGGACACTGTATGCGATGTAAACATCCAGTGGAGGAACATTTAGCACCATCGACAGGCGTAGTAAAGTTAGTAGTCGTTGACAGATGCTCACCACACCAGGCCTGGGACTATTTGATCAGCCTGCAAAATTTTCACCTGAGTGAGGGAATGCAGCTTTTGTTTTATGACAGAAATATCATGAACAAGCTTACTTCTGTCTGTCACGCGGACACGTTTTGACAGCTCAGCTCTGTGGCGTCTCCACTCGTGAGCGGGCTCACTGTACTGAATCAAAACGCTGGCTCAGGAATCAGGTGATGCGTGAGTCGGCGCGTCAGGGTGAAGTCTCCCGTCTGTGGTCATGTCTCAACTCCACAGCCAAGACAACAGGAAGCATCAGAGAGGCACGTAGGTTTTTGTGATCCACCTCAGTGCTCGGGGGACGAGAGTCCTCACCTCGGGGTACTTCTTGTGCTTGAGGTACTCATTGATGGAGGGGTGGAAGTACTTGGCGTAGCCCTCGTTCAGACTGTAGATCTTTCCCTTCGGCTTGATCCTCACGTTCCTCTCAGTCAGGATGAACTCGCCGATGGCCTGATGGAGCACCGTGCAAAAAAGGACTTAAGACACAACAAGTTGTAACTCAAACACATGTTTGTTTGTTTTTCAAAAATGAAGCTGAATCTTTCAAACCACTTTCAGGACAAAGTAGTTGTGACACTGAAAGCTGCATGTTGATTGTTTAAAGAGGAGCCCAAGTTGTGTCCCAACATGTGTACTCCAAGGATGTAGAGTGAATTCTATACCTTTAATTCTTAAATAGTAAGAGAAGAGAGAGAAGATTCGCTTTAAACTTTTCAAAAGACCTGAAAACAGCCTTTTGGTGCTTTTATTGTGAAGGCTCCTGCTTTTTGCATGTCAAAGATGTTTTTATTTGCCTTCACTTTAATGTTTTGCCTAATCAAACAGGAATGACGGGGTCCACAGCCTCTCTCAGGGGCTATTTGAGGTACACTACTTTTGCGTCTAGTCTGTCTTTAGGTCACCAGGAGAGGATTAGAAAACACTTGCTGACAGAACAGAAAACTTGATTGACTGATGGTTGACCGGACTCGAGTGGCTCACACCCACCACCTAGTGGAGAGACCTGGCATTTTTTCCCATCTCACTGCCGACTAAGTGCCTGAGAAGCATTTCAGGCCACTGAAATAAATCCATAAAAACACCACCAAGAAATTTTTATTCTTGTGTTTTTGTTTTTCTCCCAACACAAAAACAGGATTATGAGTCAACATACATCGAACCTTCACAATCCTATAAGAACTAAAGCTGCTTTTCTACAAGCTTAACCCTTAAAGGCCTCAAAAGGTACGTTGTGTTCATTGATTGTTCCTAAACTTTCAGGAACAAATTTAGGCTTTTTATTGAACTGAGATCAGATAAGAACACACAAAATGCTGCTGTGCCAGAACAAAGGGAAAGATAAGGTGCAAATGAAAAAGGCAAATCAGTGTGTGTTTATAATCCAATAAAATCCTTTTTTTTTTTTTTTTTTACTCAAAGCTACAGGCTAAAAAAAACCCCACATTTAAACAAAAACAGGAATAAACGTCTCCCTTATTGCTGAGGCTTGTTTTTGCTGGGACTCAAACTGAAGTAGGAGACGCTGTGATGACAGAGTGCAACCCAGAGAGCATGAAACAGCACAGGGTCCACTCACAGGGTCCAGCATGAAGAAGTTGAGGCCCGCGCCGGTGCTCAGGGCCACCAGGGTGGCGCTGCCGTACAGGGCGTAACCGGCACACACGATGTTGTTCCCGGGCTGCAGGGCGTCCTTGTCGGTGGGCTCACCCTCGGACTCCTGAGGGCCACCGGGAGAGAGGCCATGAAACAAGCAGACTGTCAGATCGACTTCACTTCCAGCAAAGTACGAGCGTCCGCACGAACCAAACACACAGCAGTTCAAGGTCAGACAGGAAGAGCTGCCCATGAATGTTTTGCATGTGGTGGATGTCAGCAGTGGTGATTTGCATTCAGCAACAAACGATTCAGGATGCCAAATCAAACATGTCCTGAAACCTCTCCAGCAGTTTATGAAGCCCAGTTCTGGGTAAAGCTGGACAGCAGCACCTTCTAGTGTACACCGGGCGTTACTACATGTTCATCCGGCACTCACCACCTGTTGATTTTAGAACCTCAAAAATTCTCCCAGTGCACGTGTGTTTATTACATTAGATTGAGGGTGTGATTTGAACATGTGCCACGATTCTCTACAGCAGGGGTCCCCAAAATGTTTCCTGTGAGGGCCACATAACTTTTTCCCTTCTCTGACGGGGGCCGGGGTCAGTTTGTTCAGAAAAAGTGTGACGGCCGCAGGTGTGCCTCAACGTGAACATTTATTGTTTTCCAGAAACCAGGAAATAATTAATACTGTTAATGAAATAAACAACATTATTTCTAAAATAAATAACCCTCTCTGGGATCTTTACAGAAAAAAGTCAGGAAATAAATACCACTCTCTGTGAAATAAATAATGATAAAATAATAATAATTAAGAAAAAATCATAATACCTCTCTGGTATTGGTCAGGGGGCCAGGCCAAAAGTGGAGGCGGGCCGTAGTTTGGGGACCACTGCTCTACAGTAAAGTTTCAGGACCATAGTACGTGAGGCACCTTATAGCTCTGCTTGAAAGCAGTTTAAAGTAAGGTTCCAAGCACCAAAAGTGGTTGTTATTGAAGCTTATTTTCACAATTATATTCAGCAATGAAACGAAATAAAATAATAAAACCGTCAGATGTTACCTGAGTAGACACAGTGCTACCTCGGTTGCTACCTCAGTACATGCAATCACTCCTCACATGTGACCATGACACACTCAGATTTTGTTCACAATGTTCACTTTACATGCAGTAGGACACAAAACTGCTGTCTCAGTCTGATGGTACTAAAGACATACAAGGATGCCAAAGTTAGGAAGTGTCCAACCCTTTTTTTCCCCAGAAGCCACCTGTGAAAACCTTGCAGGCAAAGCCTCGGGCCCCCACCCTGTAATCTCTGGTGCTCCCCTTAAGGTGCCAGTCCCACGTGTTGGGAAACACTGTTTGAGGATAGCACTCAAGGCAGCAGTGTAAATCAATTCTATTATTCTGTAACAGAAAAATGTTAAGACAGTCTTCTACCTACTAAGCAGGTCTGAGAAACAGACCTCTGCTTTTATTTTGAAGGCCCCTGCCTTTGTTTGTGGGTGAGAGTGGGTGTGTCTACTGTCAGTGGGCCCTGATTATGGTAAAATATGGTGGATGACAAAACAAGTTTGTTATATTGGAGGGATTGATGTCTACAATGTTAGCTCGAAGTAAGAAGACATCCAGAGCGTCAGAAGGGGGTCAGCACAGCCTGACCAGTCCGGGGTGGTGAACACAGCTGTTTTGGAGACTTCAGCAAAACTGAGACTTACCCTTTTGTAAATGGCAAATATGGTGCCAATAGAAGCCAAACAGTCGATGTTGCTGGATCCATCCAGAGGGTCAAAACACACCACGTATTTTCCCTGTGACAAGAAAATGGGACGGCAAAGTTTTGACAACCTGAAAAACCTCACAAACTTCATGCAGGTAGTTTTAAAACCATAAACTTGTCAAATGTCCTTTCTTTTCAAGGTCAACAAACTAGTTGTTTTTTAATGTATTAGGAGAAACTGTAAACAATGTTGTTAGCTGTGACCTGATATAAGTGTATACAAGCCTCTGGTGGAACAAGCCTCTGAATAATTTATGCAGGTTACCTCACAACATCCTGAACACCTGTATTTTGTACTTCCACTTTCTCACAAAAATGTAGTTCAACAGCAGAACTGTCTCTCTCTCTAATTGGTATTATTCGCTGATTTTTATTACATCTTAAAATGTGTCTGGCTTCAAATAGAGACCGATTGTTGAACAATGCAGTGTCACCGAACCCAAAGGAAACTGACAATGAAAGCAAAGATCTCCTTTAGCCTCTCCGGCATATTTATTTGAGGCCAACGCACTGAGCAGCTCCTGCTCATGAGATGAACCTCTCATAAGATGGGTACAACAAAAAGGGAGAAGAAGAAGAAAACATGAGTGCCACTTTGTGGTGGGAATCATAAACTACATCTACAACATGAGTACACATGGTAAAATCTCTGAAGACCCCACATGGGTCCCTTGAAATGTATAAAAAATGAATATTAAAAAAATGAATGATGAATTCCTCCATGATTGTGGACATTTGGTTGATGTAGTGCCAGGGTGCACTCTGGGAAGTTGAGTTGTGGGATTAGTATTAGGCCAAAGTACTTGGAGTAGTCTTACAAAGATACTAGTGGGGGTGTATTGTAAATTTTTATGTTTTCAGTTGGCACTTGTTCTGTTTAGGTTCATGTTGGAACCATAACTCAGATGTATAGCTTAGGAAATGGGGTTGACTTCGTCATTGAATTGTGTCTCAATGCGACATCGTCTATAAAGTATCAACCATCCAAACACTGTCATCCTACAAATAATTATTGTATATTTTCCCGCCATGCAACGCTTGGAGTCCCGCTTCTCATGCTGACACCGAGCACACCTTGGTATTTCCGGTTTGTCTGTCGACCCGCACGTGCGTGACGAGCCCTCTCAACGGTTCCAGCATAAATACTTTGCACTATCCAAGGCCACAACCAATCAGGGCAAGTTTTTTTTTTTCAGTTTTCACACGAATATTACTACTAGTAATGGTACCATTGACTGTTTCAAGAGTGAACACTGAACAGTGTTTTAATTGAATGGTTAATTAATGACGGTTATATTAGCATCGAGTAAAAGGGAGAGCAAGAGCATTTCTGCATGGACAGTCACGCGACTAAATAGTTGCTATGGTAACAGGACACATCCTGTGATGTTTTCGTTACATCACAGGATTCCGTGTTGGCATAGAGGCAGATGTAGTGAAACAAGTCCTGTGGCAAAAGCAGCGAGGCAGTAGTGGACATGCAGTCGTCGGAGCCAGCAGCAGGAACTCTCCGCATCATTCCGTGGATTAACCGACTGCAAAACTGATCAACATCTTCAGCGAAAATGCTTGACTTCGGCAAGAAGCAACTGAAGGTAGGGAGATCATTGACTTGTTTAAGCAGTGAACAGTTAGCAACAAGGAGTTATACTGATCTCATCTTTCCCACTGCCAGCACTGATTGT
Organism: Malacoctenus gilli; assembly: GCA_032164315.1. Lineage (NCBI taxonomy): Eukaryota > Metazoa > Chordata > Actinopteri > Blenniiformes > Labrisomidae > Malacoctenus > Malacoctenus gilli. The sequence continues at coordinate 9,613 of JASSRZ010000951.1, forward strand.
TTTTTTTCCCCACAAAGTGATTTGCGTTTGCTTTTCTTCACGTTTTGTTACTCTTTTTCCCACGAAGTAATTTGTGTTTGCTTTTCTTCACGTTTTGTTACGTTTTGATGAAAAAAAAACACGACAAATTGGTGAACACCACAGGTGTAACTCAGTTCAGTCATGTTTTCTGTAGGAGTTAGTTGAATAAACTCTCTGTTAATTTCATTTTATGGGTTAGTAAAACAGATCCTACCAAAGTTTTTGTAAAAAAAAAAAAAAAAAGATTGCTGTTATTACGGACAGTTATGAGGCTGTTAAGATGGCGTCATAGCGTCATCATAGCAGAAGATTCTGGGTTGTCAGTTGAACAGCAGTTAAGCAGAAGTCGACAGAAACTTGTCTGCATTCAAATCGAGATGAATTGCTTGTGTTATAAAAGAAAAAACTCCTCAAATTTCACCAAGAGAAGACTGAAGGTAGGGAGAGCATTGACTCGTTTAAGAAGTGAATAGTTAGCAACGAGGAGTTATGCTGATCTCTTTTACGCAGCCTACACTGATTACTTTTTTCCAGAAGTAGTTTTTTGTGTTTGCTTTTCTTTATGTCTTTTCTTTGTTTCTTCACGTTTTGTTAAGGTTTGATGAAAAACTCGAGATATCAAGTATAAATTGGGTTTCACCAGAGAGGTAACTCAGTTAAGTCATGTTTTCTGTAGGAGTTAGTTGAATCAATTCTCTGTTAATTTTCTTTTGTGGGTTAGGAAAACAGATCTTACCAAAGTTTTTGTAAAAAAAAATACATTGACATTATTACGGACTGTTATGTTGCTGTTATGATGATGTCATCACCTGTGATCATAACAGAAGATTCTGGGTTGTCAGTTGAACAGCAGTTAAGCAGAAGTGGATGGACAGAAACTTGTCTGCATTAAACTCGAGATGAATTGCTTGTGTTATAAAAGAAAAAACTCCTCAAATTTCACCAAGAGAAGACTGAAGGTAGGGAGAGCATTGACTCGTTTAAGAAGTGAATAGTTAGCAACGAGGAGTTATGCTGATCTCTTTTACGCAGCCTACACTGATTACTTTTTTCCAGAAGTAGTTTTTTGTGTTTGCTTTTCTTTATGTCTTTTCTTTGTTTCTTCACGTTTTGTTAAGGTTTGATGAAAAACTCGAGATATCAAGTATAAATTGGGTTTCACCAGAGAGGTAACTCAGTTAAGTCATGTTTTCTGTAGGAGTTAGTTGAATCAATTCTCTGTTAATTTTGTTTTATGGGTTAGGAAAACAGATCTTACCAAAGTTTTTGTAAAAAAAGAACATTGACATTATTACGGACTGTTATGTTGCTGTTATGATGATGTGATCGCCTGTGATCATAACAGAAGATTCTGGGTTGTCAGTTGAACAGCAGTTAAGCAGAAGTAGATGGACAGAAACTTGTCTGCATTAAACTCGAGATTAATTGCTTGTTATATCGGAAAAAAACTCCTCAAATTTCACCAAGAGGCAACTGAAGGTAGGAGGAGCATTGTCTCTTTCAAGCAGTGAGCAGGTAATCTGATCTTCTCTTTTGCATTGACTGCATAAAGTGGGCTGTGACTATTGCAATATTTTCCTGAATGTGGTTATTTGTGTTTGCTTTTCATCACATTTTGTTACAATGTCAAGAAAAAACAGGAGAGATCAAGTACAGGTCATGTCGTGTCGTGAGTATGTCATCAAGGTAAGTAACCTAACTATATGTAATGAGGCAACAGGTTTCAAGGAACACTCCTGTGGATCTGTCCTTTCCTGGAGGTTCTCTGGCAGGAGAAG
>JASSRZ010000952.1:0-11406 GCA_032164315.1 Malacoctenus gilli
CACACACACACACACACACACACACACACACACACACACGCACACGCACACACACACACACACACACACACACACACTCTAGCAGGCCAGGAGTAATGTTTTTGGTTGTGTCTCAGAAAAAAAAAAAGAAAGAAATGTGAAAAGATGCATCATCGCACCGCGTGGATTTTCTAGGCCAGGACTGTCCGCCAGATTCTCAGCGAGCTCCACCATGAAGTGGGAACAAATTTATCTTGGCATTCACTTCCAGGCTTGAGCAGAACAAGTCGTAGCCGCATCTCCTGGCTGTCGAGGACTTTCTGCACTATGACAAAAAAAAAAAAAAGAAAGAAGTGATTTTATCGAGCATGGAGTTGCACAGTCTGTTTTGTGATTTGTTTGTGTGTGTATGTGTGTGCATGTGTGTGTGTGAGGGTGTCAGTTGGCTGAAGTTGGTGTCCTTTCCCAACTTTTGAGCAAACTTTTTTTTTTCCCCATCAAAAATGTCCGGAAAAGTTCCACTTTGCTCCAACATGGTTTGATAATGTATTCCAAGCCTGAAAGCCTACACACAGAATATCAATGTCCAGTGGAAACTTTGGGAAACAAACAAACAACAAAACCTCTCGTCTCACGTCCTCACAGTGACTCCTTTCTGGAGTGCTTCAAAAGGTTGTCAAGAGTCCAAATCGGCAAAAACTGCAGAAAAGCACAGGGACTTAACCAGGGCAATGTGTCAGGAAGCAGATCAGCAGACAGAAGAAAGCTTTCACGATTCATGTGGCAGAACAAAGTTTCATGGAGAGATCACTTTAATGAGCCACACTTTGGTAATTTGCAGCGTTCCATGGTGTTAAACTATGTGTAGCAGGGGATTTTTAGAGGGAGGGAGCCAAGAAACACACCTTTGCGTGACACTTTACTTGTGTCGCTGTGCTGTTACCTCGGCTTTACCTTCTGTTCTCCTATTTATGCGTTTGTGTTGTATTTATCTACAGTTGTACTATGAAGTGATGTTTTTAAATGAACCCCCTCACAATCAAATGAACTTCTATCTACAAAAATTGGTTCCTGCTTGATATGGTACATGGAAAAGCCACAGGAGAAGAATCACCACTTCAGACAAGCGGAGGAAAATCAAACCTGCGGTGATTTCGGTGTTAATTTTGTGTGCGAGAAGGCCACAGGGCGACAAGATGAGGAACAGCGGTATTGAACTCCAAGGCTACAAATATTGAAAGTGTGACTCATCTGATAATGTAAACACAACTGATATGGCGCCTGTGTTCCGGGGGAGGGAGGGAGGGAGGGTGCTGATATCATTTTCCACTCGGCGATGCAGCCTTGGGTGAGTCTGCGCGCCGAGCCGACACCGAGATTCGAACGGACACAAAGTGTTTGGAGTGGGCCCGGGGTGATGCGGGGCAGGGGAAAACACGTCCTCTCAGGTTCTCAGCAAAGAACTTGTGATTCGGAGCTGCAGCTGCGAAACGCTGCAGCAGGGAAGTGAAACAATGAAGACAACGATGCGATTTAAAAATCCGGATAAATGCTGAAAGCCTACAGGGGAGACCTTTGTTCCTCAGCCACATTCGTAATTAAACATTCTAAAAAACTGCACAGAAAATAGGACACTTGTCACTTGTGCTGTTTCATGGTTTTTTTGTGGTTTTACACATTGTATTTGAAGTATCTTAGACTCTAAAGGGGCTAAAGGGTCTCGCTTCAGCCTTGTTTTGACATTTGTTGAATTATGGGTTCGTTCGTCTATTTTTGCTAAGTCTTCCCGTCGGTATTGTCGAGGTGTAAAGTTCTGCTAAGTCTCCAACAAAGCAGCCTGAAATGCGGGTAAACACTGCGAGGAGGAAGGTGTGGTGCCGAAACGAGGCCAGGCCTGCCAGCTGACAGCCTCCATTAGCGACAGGCTGGGCTGCAGACCGAGGTTAACTCATGCAGATCAAGCTGATACGGCGCACCAGCAGCAGCTTTCTCATCCCACTGTCAGATCAGCGCAGCAAGGTTGAACCGTAATCTTTTCTGCGAGAGATTGAAAAAGTTGAAAAAAGTCACAGTGTTGTCTGTGATTATGTGTTGGGAGTTAACTTGCGAAATGTATATCATTTGGCGAGTCCAGCACTCTTTTTTTTTTTCTTTTTTTACAAATCTCTCATAAAATATTGATTGAAACAAGCAGAGGATGAAGTGTGAGCTCGCAAAAAACTTCATGCAAAGCGCTGCAGATACATTTGATGTGCTGGTCTGCTGTGGTCGGTCCTCGGGTCGCCTGGGGTCAGAGCCGTGGGGTCATGACCAAAAGGACAACGTTTCCCCAAGTGGCCAAAAGTAGTTTTTCCTTCATGTTGTGCACGATGCCTCGTTGAGATACTGTGGGGATCGCTGTCACCTGGCAGAAGCTTCGGCTCGAAAGGGACGTTCAGGAGTCTCTGGGGAACACCCGGACGAACAGGAGAGACGGGGTGACCCTTGAAAAGCTGGAGGAGGTGGAGAGGGAGGTCTGGGTGTCTCTCCTGGGACCGCTGCCCCGCGAACTGCTCTGTTAAATAGATGGAGGAAGATAGATGGAAGTACAAAGCGAGACCATGCAAACAACCCCGTCTCTCCTTGCGAGGTGGAGAAAGTGCAAACATCAAGAGTCACCTCCAATCATTTTAGTGACCTAATGACTTGATGCATCCTTTGTATTGTGCAATGCAACACTGAAATGCACAATTCCTGGTTCTTGTGGTGGAGCTTTCACTTTCGTGTCAGAATCACCTGCAACTCCACTGACAAGAATGCAAAAGTTTTGCCTTCGCGCTTGTATCCTCATCCAGTCCTGATTGTTTGTTTGTTTGTTTTTTCCCTCTTTGCTGCTTCTGCTTGTTGATTTGCTGACTCGCGAGCAAAACGAGTCCACATTACCAAGCGCCGTCTGCTAAGGTCGGCTGCTGCACGCTGAAATTCTGTTGCATTAAAACGAAACCTTGGTCGGCTAATGAGCGCGGCGCGCGCTCGTGAGTCATTCCCCTTTCATGTCTATTTATGCAGATCGCAATCGGTCTCACCCATCTCTGTGATCCATATTTCAATGCCTCAGATAGTGTAATTGCAGGCTTTGCTGTTTCTATTTTAAGTTCTCCTTGGACTGCGAAAGGCCCAGAGAGAAATGCATGAGACCCTGTTTGAACTCCAGCGTGAAGTCAAAGCACACTTTAGCGGCAGATCGGGAGATGCCATCGCTCCCTCGCGGACGGATGCAAACATTCGGTGGCCGTTCGGCTGCGGCGCTGCGAGTCCGACGGGCCGCGGTCGTGATCGAGAGGCTGATTTGCGCGGCGAAATCCCCCGGCGCGGAGGCGACACAATCACTTCGAGACTCCGCCACCTTTTGGAAACATTTTTCTGCCGCTATAAGTGAAATACGAGCGCATGCGGTGGAATCGGACTCCCACACGGGTGCAGCGAACAAAGCTTTGTCTTCGTGCTAAACGCAGCTCTGCTGGAAAATCTGTGTCAAAACAAAAAGGAGCCACGCGATTCCGGGCAGAGCTCAGCAATGTGCCTGCGAGACCTCCGTCTGTAAACGTTTCCACCATTGAAGTGATGAGTGGGCAACATTCACATAGGATACACAATTACTCGATTACTGCGTGATGGTTGGCAGTCATGTGTGAGAGACACAGTTTTGCAGACATGGAGCCAGGAAAAGAGAGACGTTTGCTTGTAAATATTTGAACCAATTCACAGTCATTGCAACTGGGAACTAAGAGGATCTTCAAAACCAATGTTATTTTCAGAGTTACTTCTGAATCTATTGCAATTTTCTTCCCAAACATCCACATTGTGACTTTTCTAATGCAACAAGCTCCATTCAGAGCCACTTAATACATGAAATAGGTGCAGTGACATGTTGAAAGAAGTGGTCTCCTCCAGAGCAGCGAAACAGTAGCCTGTTTTGATGATTACCATCTCCCGCCTCTCTCGTTCAACCTTTACATTTTGCCCTCCTCGCGTGTTTGTTTTGACTCCAGTAGTTGAGATCTTATCTGGCTGGAGACACAACTGCTTTTTTTTTTTTTTTCTTCCACAAACGCGAGGCTCCGGGGGAAGAAGCGGCGGCTGGAAGGGCAGCGTTCAGGATAGCTGTTGGTCAGACTGAGGGTTGGAATAACAAACAGGGTTCACTGGGAATGTTTCCCAACAACTCAAAACAAAGACTTTTTTTCCTGCACCGAATATGCTTCCAAAAACCTAAAACAAGCTTCACGCTGCATATTTGCCACAGCCTGAGACTGGTAGCCCTCCTGAAATAGATACTTGATAACAGAGTGCAAAGGGTTAAAACAAGAGACAATAGGAAAGGAAAGGGGATGATTATTGTACTTCTCCTTCTTCCTCTTTAAATTGTTGTTCAGGCGACGGAATCAAAACAATATATGACGTAACAAGTCATTTTCATCTCTATACAGCTTTATTGAATTTGAAGTTGCATCAAAGAAACCCAATTTGTGCAACAAGGAAATAGCAGAAAAAATTTAGCATTCAATTCCTGGATTGTTTTTAATTGGTTTTGTTTGTTTGTGTTCTACACCAAAAAACTTTTATTTCTAACTATTGAGTTGAAGGATTAAGTCTCCAATTATTGATGGCCGTATGATTACAAAGGCGCAAAGATCCTAGCTGTCGGGATGCTGCTTAAAGCAGGAATTTTATGGAAGTAAGACTTAAAGATGTAATAAGAAAAAAGAGAATTAAAGATAAAATGTATCAACTAATTCATCAAAAAAAAACAATCTAAGATAAATGAGTATTATTAGTGATACAAATCTGCTTAATTCCATGATTATTCTGAATTAGCTATGTTGACATTCTGTTAAACTCCCGTCTTTCATCAGACGATCAGGGAAACGTGCTGCTCCCTGTGAAGGCTCACGAGTCGCAGGTGTGAACGACTGTGGCCTGAAATGAACTGAGCTGACCTGACCTGAACTCCGTCAGCTATATGCAAATGCGCAACGTGTTTTCACTGCTCAGGCGTGCCGCTGCATTCATCTGATAGCGTCCACTTAGCTGTCCGTCAGAGGGAAACTGACATTCACACACTTCTTCCTGTTATTGTCTCCACTCGTTATCTTGCTGTGTTTTGGGCTTTGTGTCAGACCCCGCCTTTCCATTATGAAGGTTAAAAGCACCAAAAAAGCTGTCTCTGGAAATGTGTTTTTCTTACATGTCTGATTTTTTTTTAAATTTTTAGATTGAAATGTTTTGTCACTGATCATTGTTCAAGGTGGGAAGGGAGGGAGTTGGTCTGATTTCAGAAAGACAAAATATTGTCAAACTTTTGGCCACAATGTTTAAAAAAGCATAAAAAATGTAGGTGGAACTTTTTAGAGATTAAAAGTCAGAGAAAGCCTAGAAGTGGTATGTTGCTTTCAATGGAAAGAACGTTTTTAAAGGCGCGGTCCAATCGAGATCAGATCTGACTGTATGTGGCCGCAGAACCAGAAAGATTTCGACCCCCTCTGGTGTCGGAAGTTCATTTGTTTGCTCTGTTTTTCTCTTTCGTGGCACGCCGCTTCAGTTCGACAGCCTGACTTAACGTTTTCATGGTGATTTACTGCGATACTGCCGCCGAGCTCAGGCGCTCTTATCGCAGAGCTCACCCCCGCGGCGATTGGTTTCCCACCTGTTGGGGGGGGAAATAATAATCCAAGGGCGACAAACCCGATGTCGATCTGAGAAAGAAAGGTCTCTGAGCAAAGAGAAGTCAGGAGTGTTTGCAGGAAGGGTGAAGTTTGAGCACAGGATATTTGAGTAGCCTTACACCTGAAAACAAAGAATCGCTGTTTGAGGGCAGAATGTTTAGAGGAAAGGAGCAAAAATATCTGGAAATAAAAAATAAATAAACTACTTTCAAACGGGTAAATAAAGAAAAAAATCTGCACAAGAAAAAACTCTTGTATTATATATGGATTGCAAACATCTCTTGATCTTCGGCGGCCCAATTATTCACTCGCGCTAACTAAAGAAGGCCAAACAAGACGACGGCGCTGAATCAACACCTCTTCCCGCGTGTCAACAAAAGCTTAATAGTGGGCTTAAGACAGGATTTCCTGCTGACGGAGCGTGCAGCACCGCATTGCGTTGGGCCAACAGCTCGCTCTTGTTTTTTTTTTTTCTCAGTGGGAATCCTCACAGGTTCACGCCAGGTTGAAGAAAAGAGAAAATCACCAACTGTCACTCTCACATATGGAGCAACACAACGTGCAAGTTCTGTATGTAAAATACATAAGGCATGATGAGCTCATTCAATGGATGGATTTACCTCAACGCTGAAGCAAGCACAGATCGCATTTGTCTTCACGGTACATTATCCGGCATGCTCAAGCTTCCTATGAAGCTAAATCTAATCACTTTCAATAAGAAATAGTTGACAAATTTTGGCTAAGCACATGTGAAAAGCTTTATATTGAAGGCGTGTCACAAGTGCGGTATTGTGTTTGTTTTTGCAATAATCCTTATCAAAATGCTAAAAAAAACTCAGTTGAAATAACTTTATATGACTGTTTATAAAGTCTTTGTAGTTTTACGTTGGCGCCTTCTCTCCAAAGTTTCCGAAGCGACCACGTTTGAACCCGCGCCGCCCCCTGTAATTCCCCCTTTACCCCGCTGATCGTACCAGACAGCCACTTAAGCGTCTCACGTGGAGTGAGGAACACACATCTTCCACAGGGCATTATCTCCGACAGGACCTGCCTGCTGCCGATCAGCAGCTCGAGGTTCTGCCCGCCTCTCGCTGATGGAGTCCGGCAGTCTTAATTGAGTTGTTTAGCATCCTCAGCCAGGCAATCGAATCCTGGCGTCGGTGCGAAACGTTTGGAAAAAGACAGGAGGGGCGGGGGGGGGCTGATCCTAACACGCAAGCGTGGATTCAGGGGGGGGAACTCAGCTGAGCGTTAATTACAAGTGATTATCATTCATAGAGTGGAGAAGGCTGCGGTTATTGGATCTGTGTTTCAAAGACGGGGGGGTATTAGCTTCATGGCACATTTAGTAAATGAAGGGAGAAAGCAAAGTTTGCCTGGGGAGGTTGAAATCAGGCTGAAAAATGTTAAACAGGAAACAAAAGCTGTGAAAAGTGTCTCACCGGGGGGCGGCTAAGTGGGAAATTACAGGTCTTGCGGGGACGTGGAGCTGTCAGTGGTTTGTTTTGTTGCTTGGATTTAATTCTTGATAAGTGTTTGTGTGTCTACGTGCGTGCGTGCGTGCGTGTGTGTGCGAGCGATGGACTGGTGACCAGTCCAAGGTTTACAATTCTTCCGGCAGTCGTCTCTGGCTTCAAAACATTTTGTCTGAATAAAGCGTGTATAGTGGGGTACAATCGACGTGTGGAGGTTGTGTGCCCACCGTGACACGACCTCACATCTACCTCAGATGTAGGTATGACTGAGGGTAGGGAAATGTTGACAACGGCGCGTTTTTGTTCGACTTGCGCGCCACCAATCTGCATAAGTGATTTGATTGACAATGTAATGAACATTCACACATCATACTTTCAAATGGTACTTTGCCCGGTTGCACCAGAAATAACAGCCCCCAGAGTGAAAGCACGCCAATAATGGATCACGTCGTCATAAAGCAGCAATGGGGTTCTGATGTTGCCGAGTGACTGCATGTGAATTATGTTGCAGTTGCTCTGATGCAGAGTGAGCCGTCTCTCTTTGCAATGACTATTCCCTTCAGCTCTCCTGCTAAAGGGAGGGTGGGGGGTGGGGGGGGGCTCATATTAAAGAGGCCAGTTCAAACAAGTGGCGAATTGATGCAGCTGTACTCGGACCGCAAACACTGACACATCTGTCCGCAGCTGACAAACACGTCTCTTCTGAGGTCCGTCTGTGGAGCCGCATTAACGCTCCATCTGCAAATGTCACATTTCTGGGGGCTCTCCTTCACATGTGACACAGACGCGGCGCCCCCCCCCCCCTAATCGGCGCGAAAGCGATCGGCTACACGTTTCCTCTCACAAACATGACAGCACAGTGACAGCTTGACGTGTTGGGAAGAGGCCTGATCCTGGAAGTTTTCCGATGTCACTTCGTCCGTGCTGGAAACCAAAGCCTGGGACGGTTGTTGCCGTGTTTGGCAGACGAATCGGCGGGAGCTTGACATCAGAGATTGATTGCGGGTTGAGATTGTTCAAACAACTTGAATCATTCAGTCCGTTGAATCACATCGAGCTCCCTTATGCTATTTTGGAAGAAAATATTCTTAAAAACTGTATAAATTAGAAAAACAAAACCAAAACAAACCATGTCCAGTGCATTTTTGGAGCCCAAAATCGATCACAAATAAGTGGATGAAGAGTTTGGGTTCAACTCGACAATCCTTACTGACATCATAAAAATTGCAATAAATGTTTAAATTCATTCTTGCTTTATTATAATTTAAATGATGGAAATTACAACTGAATATTAATATATTTTCATGATATTAAAATAAAAAATGTAAATTTGTGGGATTGAATAAAATAAAATAAAATAAAATAAAAAAAATTTAAATAAAATAAAATAAAATAAAATTAAATTAAATTAAATTAAATTAAATTAAATTAAATTAAATTAAATTAAATACCACTTTTGCCACAGCACAAGATGTGTGGTGGTTCATGGATATTTGGCAAAAACATGACTTTAAAGCAGGGGGTGCATCGCTGAGAAAAGGTGGGGACCCACCGGTCCAGGATATCAAAGCTGTCAGCTTTGCTTCTCCCCCCCCCCACCCCCCTTCTCTTTGAATCTCCTGCTCACCTCAGAACCACCTGATCGGCGGGAGTGTGTCAGGTCTGCTCAGCCTCCTGCATGACACCTGCCTGGTGGGCAAACTTACGCCCGGGATTACCAGCAGACGGAGGTCAGCACATAATCACTCCTGATGAATATGGAGGAGGGCCTCTGGGTTTGCATGGGAGGACTGCCAAATGTGATAACGGCCCCTCCTGCAGTTGCCTCCGCGTTACACTCGCATCTCAAGGTTGCACTTAAAACGGTGGCCGAGCCTCATGGGGGTGGAGAGGGGGGGGTGGTAGTGGGGGCAGATGAGGAGCTGTTTGCTTTTTAAGTCAGTCTAATGTGATTGATCTGGTCTGCGGTCTGTGGCATGACCTGTGTAACATCTGTGCACGTCAAAGCAAAGCCGTGTCGTTGTTTACATGTTGATTTGTGTCTACTTAGTTTAGTGTACGCACAAGGTGAGCAGGGAGAAGCGAAAGGCCTGAAAGTAGCTTTCATTACTTCTTTTTGCCACAAGGGGCAGAAACAAGCACTTTTCAACCTGAGAGAAAAATGTAAGATTCAAGTTTTACCCAACATATGCTTGCCACGATATCTAAACTGAAGGTTAATCATGGCTTCTTTTTCAAGTTATTCTGTATTGATCAGTCCATAAGCCTTTAAAGGGAAACACAATGCCAATGACCTGCCATTATAAGTTGGGCTCAGTTCACTGAAATTGCTTTGCCGCGGCTAAATATTCCATTTAAAGAGGAGCGGTTTGTAATCATTAATTTTTTCTCACAACACTTTGAAAGTTTCTGGAACGAATGTTTGAAATCGCCAGCTATCTCCTATCTTTCAATGAGGGAGCTTCGGTTGGTCTTTCTGTTAATCTACAAACCATCAACAAACACACTAGACACAAAGACAAAGACGGGAACAAAACAAGCTGCGAATGTCACTGAGAGCCAAACTTCACTGGTAAACAACAACAACAGAGTCAACACTACCGTTACCTTCTCGGTAATCATGATAATGTTGGTGCTTTGTCTCCGGCACTGATTACCGTTGTGTGGATCATAAATTTTTTTTTTGGGGGATGTTCTTAAGTAATCAATAGCCAGATAGATTTACATCACTAATACATGCAACCGTCCGTGGAGCCGTTCACTCGCGCCAATAAAATCAAAACACAAGCAGAAGTTTGATTGGGAAACTCCTCCATATTTATCACTCAACTCGCACGAGTCAAACTTGAGGCAATCACAGTTACAGCTTACCAATCAATGTTATTATTTTGCCTGTTGCCAACATTAATAACACTCAACAGGAACTTTTTTTCCCCTCACACCAAGAGGCATTTCATCAAAGTAGGAGCACAACTCCCCCCCCCCCCCGACTCTATTTATAAATTATTCTCATTCATTTTTTAATCAAACGCTGCGTCTGCGGCTCCTATTCAAACTGTCCGAACGGAGAAATGGGTAATAAACTCGCAGTGTTTCCAGTGCAGTGACTCTGACGGCGCTGCGCCTCTGGCCAGTGCACCCACACTTATTTTTTTCATTTTTTTTCGCCCTTTTTGTCAGTGTAGACATGCAAAAGTGCTATTTGGAGCTGTGGCTCTGTTTATTAGCTCAAGCTTAAGGTGTATTGAAGTATACGCAGCAGCCGTGAAGTATTAAATACCGGACGATGAAGAAAACACAACTCTGCTCACGCCGAGTCATAAAAAATTATCCGGGGGAAAAAAAACATTTGACTCATTAGAAACAAGCCTCCGAGCATGTGTGGGCCTATTACTGGAAGAGCTTCTCGCTGCATTTTGTGTCCTGTGACACAGTAAGAAAAAAGGGACAGTTTATAATATCATACTTTTTTTCTTTTCCCCTCTCATTTCCCTTCGAAAGTGCAAGCAAACAAAAACACAGTGGAGAAAAATCGCAGCGTTGGCAGGCGAGCCAGCTCATTAGCTGCTTAGCTGCAGCACATTAAGCAGCATGTAAACATAATGTACTTGCAAATGCCTCCCGAGTCGCTGTTTATTTAGAGAAAAGTGAACGACTAATATCGTTGGTTTTTTAACTTTATCAAAAGGTCATTACGCATCCGAACTCTGAAAGTGACACGCAACACCGTGTCCACTTCAAACTTTCCTCCCAACCCACCTCTAAACCGATACGTTGATCAGTGCTGTGTGTCGATGCTGCGATCTCCAGATGTCACCCTGCCCCCCCCCCCCTTCCCTGAAGTGGCTGCACAAGATCAGCTGGTGAGTTATGGAGGCTAATTAATATGGGCAGTGCAGGGTGTGACAGCCTGAAGGATGGCGTCTCTCAGCCACAGTCATTTCCCCTTATCTCCATCAGACACTCTGCAGCTTCACCCGCCTCTTTCACACACATACACCCCCTCCCCCTCCTCCTCCCTCCCTTCCTCCATCCCTGATTGGCACATGTGTACGTCTGCGGGATGATGGGCACTGAGGTCGTAAACTTGTGGCTTGAAAAAAGGAAACAAAAGGAAAAAAAAAGCCCCCTTAAAAAAACAAAAAACAAGCGGTTCTCAGTGTGAAGTGATTTGGAGCCACTTTTTCTAAACTTGGAGTTTGTTTCAAACTGCCCGGCCTGAATCCATTTTTTTTTTTCATTATATA